>JBBIGC010063516.1:0-10950 GCA_037576955.1 Lepidarchus adonis | reverse complement strand
TATGCTGTGGGTTGTTCTGGCAAAGAGAAAGAATGATGGAGTGAGGGAGTGTGAGAGAGAGAGAGAGAGAGAGAGAGAGAGAGAGACAGAGAGAGAGAGACAGAGAGACAGAGAGCAAACATTCCCTGTGGAGATGAGTCGTGGAATGTAGGACACAGTGTGTCTCTGGAGTTACGACCACAGAGAAACACACACTTCCCTTCCAAATACATACTTCTTAATAATGGCCTTTCTATTATTGACAGCACCACACAGACATAACACAAACCACAGTGTATGGTTTGTTAAACTTTATGACAATTTTGGTCTTAGTAACGCTCTTATCATGAAAGGCTGCAATGTGCAATTGAGTGCTACCAGTGAGCACACATTCTCTGAGAGGACAACACAGCACAGTAAGTGCTCTAAATAAGAACATCTACTAAAAAACTGTATGAAATTTGTAAAAGCAATATATATTCAGATGGCAGACATAAAAGCAGAGTGATAGATCTCCATTAGTATTGTGTAATAACACCTAGAGACTGTGAAGCGTGGACTCTGTATCAAAGCTTGTGTGAAGCCAAAGAGAACCCAGACTTTAGATTTAAAAGTGGCTGGGGCATCTCTCAGCTGAGCTTTCTCTGCTACCTCACTGTTAGTTTTAAGCGTATCTTGCACTCATTTGAGGAGGGTCACCCAGAGGAGAAATGAATGTTTATTAATTAAAATATTGATTTTTCTGTAAGCATATGAATTATCATATTGTGTGAGCTGTAACGATTCCGGGTTGTTTTGGCAGGAAGGATGTTACAAACAAGACACAGGTGTAATAGCACAGACACGTGACACGACATAAACCAAAACACGGAAACCCCAAGAACAATGACAATACCTCATTGTTACATGAGCAAGGATGACGTTTAATGTATTTCTTTTATTGTCACTTTGTGATTTTCATCTTCTTCATCTTGAAAAGTGCTATATAAATAAAGGTTTACATACTTACTATTGCCAAATCAACATGCAGACAAGAGCTGTAGCACAACATGCTGGCCAGAGCTATAGAAGAATGCTTATTCAGTACAGGGTGACGAAGCAGAGTTTAGTGGTTACTTAGTATAAAAAGGTTCTGACCAGAATAAAACCATAAATTATTTATCGGTTCTCTGACCAGAGCAAACCAAATGCTGTATTTGTTTAGTTTTTTGAGATGATGGTTTAAAAGATGCTGTTCCTATGCTCTTGTGCACGGCTCAGGTCCTTAAGTTTCATTACACTGTAGAATTTCAATACACTGTTAGTTGTGGGCAGTGCTAGGCTAGTGGTTAGATCCTTGTCCTTGGGATTGAAAGGTTGCAGTTCCAAGACTCAGCCAAGATACCACTGAGGTACCCTTGAGCAAAGTACTGTCCTGCTACACTGTTCCCAGGGTGCTGTTAATGGCTGCTAGCTGTACACTTGTGATGGGTTAAATGCAGAGGTCACATTTTGCTGTGGTGCAAGGTGTGTTCACAATGACAAATAGTCACTCCATTAAAAAGCAAAACAATCGTACAAAATTTTATTCAATAATAAACAATAATAAGATTATAGGAAAATATGTTTTTCATAATATTTTTTTTAGCTATTCAGTCTTCTTTTAATAACTTTTAAAAAATGTAATAGCTAATATGTAATAGATAATATTTGACACACCTATAAACCATGCCATGGGTGTGAATCTATCATTTTCTATTGTGATTCTTGAAATTATTCCATCTGTCCTGAAACACAGTTTACATTTTTTGGAATATTCTGATATGATTCACAATTATTTTTTAAAAATACTTTGTAAACTGAAAGGTGATTGGAAGATACTGCTGTAATTGTAATGATTAATTATTGCTGAATTCCACTGAATCCATGCAGTTTTACACTTCTTTACACTGCTGTCAGTCCAAAGCCCACTGTACATTACTGGAGATCATCGTCTGAGTGTGAGTATGAATCTCAGGCTCAAATTAGAGCTGTTACTGTCTCCACTGTGTAAGACTCACTGAGCTTTGTGCCTCAGGTTAGAGCAGCCTCCCTCTGACAGCCAGCCAGCTAAATCCTAGCAGAGCCAGAGACTGCAGAAGAGACGAGGAAAACTGGAGGGGGGCTGACAAAAGACAAAAGCATGTGAAGGGAAGAGAGGCAGGAGATTGAAGAGAGGGTAAGAGAGGAGCACTTTAAGCATAGGGAGTGTGGGACGCTCTAATTAAATGACAGAGCTGGAGACAAACTCACTTCAGTCATGCACATCCCCCTTTCTGCTCAAAGCTTAAACCTTTTCACACATTCCGCTCACAGTGCAGTTCGACTGTAAGCGTAACACTCCGCATGACACTTCTCTGTGCTGAAACACTTGTTTCTTTTTTAACATGCATCCCAAGCAATCAATAAAGCTGATAAATTCAAACCGAACTGGCTGTAACATATTTCTGCATAATTAATGCTGCATATCATAAATGAGCTCTGAGGTAGCAGTGATGGATAAAATAAAACCTCACGTTATTGTTCATCTTCTCTCGTTTAGGCCGCTGATATTTTCAGCTTCTGCCAATCAGAAGTGGAAAACACAGCTGAATAAGTATATGTTGGCTTGACAGCAGGAAAGCCGATGGTTTCTGTGGCAAATCTAGCTATAATGAAAACAAATGCCCACCGGCTGACCCTGAGATGCTAATACCACTCCATTCACATATTGAGTAAATAATAGTTCCGACTTTTTATCTACTTTTCTCCATTTAAAGGAAAATCCCAAAAATGTTTCAACCCAATCTATGTGCTACATCTGTAGCATACAGTCAATTACCATGGATAAAAATACAAACCAGCTAACAGCCTTCAACAGTCTTTAATTTTACACACAATGCCTTGATTAAATGTAACTCTCTTTCACTCAGCTTCATGTTATCCTCAAGTATTCTCTGATTTGATCCATATCAACGCTGAATCAATTATTAGAAGCTGCCTGAGGCAGCGAAGCCACTACAATCCATAACATTTCCACCACCATGCTTCAGATGGGATTCAGTTCTTCTCCTATAAAGTTGGCTACACCACTGACAAAAAGTGTGGTCTTTGTAGTCTGCTCTAATGTTGTTTTGAAGAGCTCAGGCTCCCAGGCAGATCAAATGTGTCCATTTCTGATTGCAGATGTATTCACTTTCCCACCAACACATGTTACAAGTTACATGCATATCCTGGGTAAAATAAGGGTGTACTTTTTCTATGTGACTGAACTTATTTTTGGTTTTGATTTTATGTGTCATTGATGTAGTAAAATGAACTTTATCTTCAATTTCTTTAATTAAAGATAACTTTAATTTCCATGGAATATACTATTATTTTTCACATGACTTGTAATTATTTAATTACATCTAATTATTGATCTACAGAGTCCCAGTGCCCTACTGTCAATCTCTTACTCTCTCATTTCTTCCACTCCTCCTCCATCTGTTCTCTGTCTTGATAACTTCTCTGCTGAACAGCTTATATTAGGCCCAGGAGAGCAGGCAGCTCTGCACTGCTGACCAAGAGATACAGACAAAAAGAACTGATAGAGATTAGATAGCTAGTTCCTGACAGAGAGACAGACATGGGAGAAAACAGGTGGAGATGAGGAGAATAGTGATAGAAATAGATTTTGCACTTTGAGAGAGGTAAGATGAGGTTTCAAGTTATTTCTGTACTTGTGCATTTCTCTGTCACTGCATTGGCATAAACAGCTTTTAACACTTTTCTAAGTCCTCTAAATCTTTGCTTCCATTACAGAGCCTAGTGGGTCTTTCTGGCAGGCCCAGTTCATTTTAAGAAAGACCATTATAAGAATTGTGAAGGAATGAGGTTGAGAGTTTAAGTGCAATGTAAGAGCTGTCATCTATAATCCAAAAATGGAAATCCAGAAAAACATGCAAGGTTCAGAAACACACAAGGTCAAGATGTAATGAAAGTGTTCAGTATGCAATGCAGGGCAAAGCAATACTTCACACTACGTCACTATCACTTCCTGTTGATATAATCAGAATTCAGGTGATCCTGATCTTCTTAACTGAAGCTGCCTGGTAATATGGTTCCAGACTCTTCAAGATTCAAGATTCAAGAGGTTTTTATTGTCAATACAGCCATATACACAGTACACAGTGTATTGAAATAGCGTTTCACGCAGACCCCCACCCTGGTGCATTGCAAAAAAGATAAATCTTGGATCTGGAGTGGTCTCTTCTCTCTGTCCAGATCCCGATTCCAAGACCTTACACGAACACTGAAGTCTTACTGCCACAGATGATTTGAATTTGGTTTCCTACACTGAGCAAAGAACAGAAAACTTACAACAACAGAAATCAATGTGCAGTTTCTAAAACGCCTTCCCTTTGGCTTCTATCATAAATGTGTTGTGAGTTAATAAGGCTTTGGAGTACAAGCACAACACTGTCTGTGAGAACAGGCTGTGTTATAGACAGATGTAGAGATAGAAAAGTTTGATTACTCATTTAAAGCCTAAACCTGAAAGTGATAAATTTATTCAAGGAAAACAATCCTCAAAGAAAAACAGTGTTCAGCTGTTTTTAATCACCTCAGTGTATAAGTAGTGCGTGAGGTCAAGTGTGGTTTGTCGATGTTTAATGTTATACTGTAACGGTCCTTTATTGTGAGTTGTTAAGTGTGTTTAATTAAAATTCGTAAAATATATCCTTCCTACGCATCCTTTCTGCCAAAACGACCCGGAATCGTTCAAACAATACGATAACTCATATGCTGACAGCAAAATCGATATTTTAATGAATAAACATTCATGTCTCCTCTGGATGACTCTCCTCAAATGAGTGCAGGATACGCTTAAAACTTCCTAACAGTGAGGTAGCAGAGAAAGCTCGGCTGAGAGATGCCCCAGCCACATTTAAATCTAAAGTCTGGGTTCACTTTGGCTTTTAGAACATTGACGGAACAGACCATGGATTATTTTGTAACAGCCGCATCTCTGTGCATCTCTTTCCTGCACTTGTTTCATGTGATGAATGAAGACTACAAGCAAACCCTGTCAACATGAAAAACACATTGCTGGAAAGCGCCATGTATCACGTATCATGTCATATCTTGAGATCCTGTGATTCCCACCTCTACTGTCTACTGACTCGGAACCACACAAGCTTTGATAGAGTCCACTCTTCACAGTCTCTAGGTGTTATCACACAATACTGATGGAGATCTATCACTCTGCTTTTATGTCTGCCATCTGAGTCTATTTGTGCTTTTACAAACTTCATACAGTTTTTTTAGCAGATGTTCTTATTCTGAGCACTTACAAAAGTGCTGTTGTCCTCTCAGAGAAGAATGAACAAACCTTGAGCAACCATGCACTTAAAGAAGTGTGAAAGAAAAGACAGTATTAGATTTTAAAGGCAATTTAAAAATTAAGATTTTAAATTTCAGTTACTATTGTTTTAAAAAACTGATAAATAAGGACAATTTTTTAAAATCACGGGTAAATTGTACAGACATGTTGTACATAACTAAGACAGTTTCAACTTGGACCAGAGGGGGCGACAAAGCCAAAGAGCTTTTCCCAAGCAGCAGACAAGCTTTGAAAATATCTTTTACATATGAGCTTCTGGTTGCACATTAAAGTAAAAGTGACTATTTGTCATTGTAAACACACTATCACCCAAAGTGCACCACAACAAAACATGACCTCTGCATTTTACCCATCACATGCACAGGCAGAGCAGCCGGCAGCCATTTACAGTGTCTGGGGAGCAGTGTAGCAGGATGGTACCTTGCTCAAGGGTACCTCAATAGTGACAGTGGCTTCAACCCATAACCTTTCATTTGCAAAGGCAACGTCGTAACCTTTAAGCCACAACTTAATGGTTTTTTTCCCCCACTTTTGCAGTTCCAGACTGGGGGTTGATATTCTGGTAATGCTAAACTTTCTAAATATATCCATAATTTTAAATTAAATTAAATTATGATCATTCTTAATATTTTGTTTCTTAATTTATTGATTTTTCAAATTGACTTATAGTTCCAACCCTACTCTCATTATTAACAAATTATATATTGTGTAGCACTACACAACAGCAGCATAAATAAAGGTTAGAGAGCACAGTACTGAAAGCACGAACAATTCAATTCTCATGAACCTGAAAGAAAAAAAATACTGCATCCATTAAGTTAGTGCTGAATGGTGTCCCGCTGTGAATAAGGCCCTGATTAAACCCAGCGCATGTGCTCTAGCCACCCTGCTGCTCTGTTCTCGCCCTTGTAATAAAGCTCATTGGGCTCCTAAAAGCCCCCTGAATCTGACCCCAGAACAGCTGATCATCTGCAATGCAGCAATACAAAACACTGCAGTGCCCCTCTGCTCTGAGGTGTGTTACATCTACTGTCAGACTTTAAAATAACTGGAAGAAATCTGTTAGAAAAAGCTTATGGCAGTGCATGATACTAAAATTAAATACTGAGCTTCAAAGGTGAGAGCATTAAGTGAGCTACCTTAAAGCAGATGACATTTTAACTCCACAACAGCAAGAAACTGACACGACACCTGGGCTAATGCCATCACTTCAAAAAGCACATTAAAGTAAACAGTGGATAGAATACTGTATCATAACACAGCATTCATTCCACCAGGGAGCAGTGAAACTGGCTTTATTAACATTCTGATATTAACTTGAAGCTTTTTATTAACGAGAATGTATCTTGTATCTCAAAAAGAGCAATTTATACACAAAGCTAACACAGTTAAATGTTTCCAATTAAATTAGAACTGTGCTTTTCAGGCCAAAGGCCCTCATCAGAATTAATAGCAGCTCTTATGGTGCCTGCATTTAGAAAAAAAAACTGATCCTGACTGATATAAGGGCTCTGTTCTGGAGTCTGCAAGGTCAGACTTGATGCACAATCTTCTAGCTCGCGATGAAGTTAAAATGTGAAAATAAAAAGACTTAATTTACACAATTTCCCCAAATTTAACAGGTCAGCCAAGAAATGTTCATGTCTCTTCTGTTCTTTGGTTATGCTGAATACACAGGGATGATGAAGTCACACACTAATGAAAGTGAGGCAAGTGTGATGACTTAAGTACTGTGTTGGGAACAATTTTAAATGCAAATGTAATGGTAATGCCAGTGGCATGATGGTAATGTCATTATTACTGCTTCTCCTCAGTGATTTTAGTACTTTTCGAATTTGCCATGTCAGCCATTGTTACACTTCAGTGTCAGTAAAGATTCAGACACCTTTTACCCTATATAACACAACCTATAGACATAACATATATGTAAGTTGACAATTGCAATATATTAATCATACACAAGCTGCTGTATGTAAAATCTATTCAGTGGAAGGATTTTCTACTGTGTATGTAAAATGGAGTAGAGAGGAAGAGTTTTCTCATTGAGTTTTACTTGAAAACAATCATGGTTGCACTGTGGTTAGTGCTGTCGCCTTGGGTTCATTTCTTGTGTGGAGTTTGCATGTTCTCCCCTCCTTTGTCTGTGTTAGTTTCTGGACTTTTCCACAGTTCAAAGATGTGTATGTCAGGTGAACTGGAGATCCCAGGTGTGAATGTGTTTGTGTGCCCTGTGCTGAACTGGTGACCAGTCCAGGGTGCCTTCCTCTGCCCTTTGCTTTATGTGTGTCGGAGAGACTACAGCACTGTGATCTTATCTTGGTTGGGTTAAAAGCTCACAAGATGGATGGATGGTTGGAAACAATAAAGTTAAATTCTAAAAATGCCCTATGGGAAATTATGCAGTAAGAATTGGTTTCTCTCTGTGGTACTTCAGGTTCTAGCATATCAAATAAAAAAACAGCATTGTCAGGAAGCAATAAATCACATTTTGATTTAAAATGATAATTTTTTATGAAAACATCAATCAGAAGCACTCGAATATGTCACCAGTGGCTGTATCAGAAGTCTATGTTGAAGGAATTACTGATAAAAAAAATGCTACATGTGCAATTAAGTGGAGCCTAAAAGTTTGTAAACGCTTTTGAATTTTTTCCATTATTGCACAAATTTGAAGCAGATATTAAGACCTAAAATATCTTATAAATAATTGAGTATAAAATTTTGTCTTGTTTGCTTTTCTAATTTTAAAACCAGTGTGTTTTATGCTATATTTATGTAGAAAAAATAGAGAATTCTAAAGGTTTCAAACTTTAGAGACTAAGTATGTGATTTTCTGCATTAATTTGTCATAAATGTGATCTGATCTTCTTCTAAGTCAATGATATTAACAGATATAATATGCCTAATGTGATATTTTTATGTCTTTATTGAGAACACCCACAAACAACTCATATTGGTAGTGAAAAACTTATTTGAACCCTTGGAATTAATAACCGGTTGACCCCCCCTTGGCAGCAAAAGGCTTATCTGGACACTTTATGTAGCTGTGTAGAGATTTGCACATTGTTTAGAAGGAATCTTAGTCCATTTTTCCAGAACTGTTTTAGCTCCGACACATTCTTTGGACTTTTTATGTTTATGGCTCTCTGTAAGTCACAGCATCTCTATTATGTTGAGGTCTGGGCTCTGACTTGGCCACTCCAAAAGATGGATTTTGTTTTTCTGAAGCCATTCTGTTGTGGACTTGTTCCAGTGTTTTGGATCATTGTCCAGTTGTATCACCCAACTTCTACATTTTCAGCTGACGTATAGACATTCTCACATTATCTTGAAGTAATCGCTAACAGATATATGCATTATTGTACAGTTGCATTTTTCATTTTAGGTGGAATTATATTGCATGTCTTAAGTCTGATTATTCTATTCGTTATACTCTTTTTTGGCTCCTTAACTCATTAAGTAACACACTAACACATTAATGAAATACTGGCAAAGGATAAAGGATAAAGGATAAAGGATCATAGTTCCAACTCTGACACTACAATTTTGATCCCCTTCAGTGAACATGTATTTAGCTAAACTATGAGATGGAAAGTGTCCATTTAAAGTCCAGTTTTTCTTTAATAGAAGTGAATAGTCTGCCAGTTAGAGGAAGCAGGATGTGCATCAAGGATGCATTTCAGGCAGTGGTGAATGGAGCATAAAGCAGCAACACCGCTAGCTAAGGAGACTGCTAGCTTTAGGAGAGCTGTGTCTGGAGTCCCATAAGTGAAATGAGTTAAACAAAAGCTCCAGCGGTGAATAAACTGTGTAGTAAATACAAGGTGACATGTAAGATAACTGTCAAATTTATCCAGCAGTTAACTGGTTAGGGTGCTGGTTTGTGTGTGAATAGCTGCTCATAAAAAGCCTTAGAACACTAAAGCACAAACTCTCCCAGCTCTCGGTTTCCTCTGCCATCTGTCAGTGCATCACTAGCTTGCAAGTTGTGCTGGTGCTGCATTCTGAATATAGAGATTGGGAGCTTGAATCTAGCAAAAACGTTTTTTTTTACTTATTTCTTCTTGGGTTGAATTTATTACTATGCAAACTTGTGTTTTTGCTCATAGAAAGACACTGCTGAGACACACATTATTCTCTGCATTATATGTGCAAATGGCAGGAAATGTTTAATCACACACTGGCATAATTGAAATCCCTATTTATACATAAATCGTATTTGTATTTATTTATATTTATTAAAAATATGACCAGCCCAGATAAATAGCATTCCAATAAAAAAACAATGATAACAATATTAATAATAATACTAACATTAATAATAACATGAACAACAACAACAACAACAATAATAATATTGTTATTATTACTTTTTTGTTGTATAGCACCTTTCTCAAACCCAAGGTCACTTTACAAAGGCAGCAGGTAATTAGTAACATCAAATAACAGTAATTGTAATAATTGCAGAAATCACTAACAGTGAGAACAAAGAACACAAATAATCTGAATGAAAGTCAGGTGTTGCAAATAGAGGTGTGACAGTGTGAGAAAAAATGATAATAATAATAATAATAATAATACTACATATGCCCAGATATGTCATGGCCACAGCCACGTCTCCTGTAATACCTCATGTCAATAGCTAGTGTTCTACATCTCCTGAGTTCTAAAATGCTGCAACCCTGACCATACCCCCACCAGGACACACAGCACAGCTGATTCTCATTAGTGCAGCCTGTAGAGTTTCACTGTTTCTGAAGTCCTGTGTTTTATGTAGCACTATTCCTGGAGGAATGTTGCTTCATTACACTAATTGCACTAACTGTATATGGTTGAAATGACTATTAAAGCCTGCTTTACTTGAATTGACTTGCTCTAGTGTGTTTGTTCCCCAGTTTCCAAGTCGTGTATTCTTGCCTGTGTTTTCTGGATTTGGACTTTGTCTTTTTCAGCCTCTGATGTTACTGTTTGCACCTGTGTCCAGCAGCTCTGTTCATTACAGGTGCTTAGGACATTAGACCAATTTATAAGTTACGGTTACTGTTAGTGACCCTCTATTTCTGCTGTACTGCATCTCACTTCCTCCACCTCAAGGCAGTGAGCAAACCAAGGAGCCATTCTCATTCCTTTAACTTATACTGAGGTTTCTATCCCAAGTAGATCAGTCAAAAACATACTCTGGAAACTAATCCCATCCAAATAGCATTAAACACACACTGTTTGTCCAATGCTAAATAAGCTGCATTATTTGTTCGCTACGTCAGTTCTGTAGCTCCATAATAAAATGCCATCTTCAAACACCAAACCTGTCTTGGTTGATGAACTACATTTGAAGAGAAAGTAGTGGAAATAGCATAATTTTCAGTGAACTATAGCTTTAAAACCAGATACTGTTCTTCTCACACACTATAACTAAAAGGTGAGAAAAAGAAAAATAAAATCTGAGGCACAGGCAAAACTAAAACATGTATTGAAGCACAAAGGCGTCTGGTTGAGGAGTACGAGAGAGAAAGAGAGAAAGAGAGAAAGAGAGAGAGAGAAAGAGAGAGAGAGAGAGAGAGAGAGAGAGAGAGAGAGAGAGAGAGAGA
>JBBIGC010063506.1:0-10951 GCA_037576955.1 Lepidarchus adonis | reverse complement strand
TTTTTTCAGTAGAAAAAGCTCACAAAGAGCTTTCCGATGATATATATAACTCAATTTTGACCAAAATGTCACTTATGTCCTTTTGGCTCTCAGCCCTCGATATGTGCATTTACAATAGGTAAACGTATAATCATCTGGCTACAAAGATGTCCAGTGTTTTTGCCATTCCTTTGCTATTTTACGCCATGCAGTTAATTTTGCCTCAGCTGACTGACATAGGGACTGTAAGGCTAGTGAAAAGAACATCAAACAGCAACACAAGTAATGCAAAGGTCCTTACCACCTCTGAGCAATTTTTATGATTATATGCTTAGAAGTAGAGCGTGGACGCAGAGAACTGCATATGGAGACATAAAGGAAGACTCAGCACAGTGCAGCTAGACTACTGTCTACCAAAAACACATGTATTGTTATTTACTACAGAATACAAAGAAATATAGATGAAACTAAATATTTGTTTTAAACCCGTCGAAACAGTATGTACATGAAATGTTGTACTTTGTGTGTAGCTATACATTACTTAATAGTTATTTAATCACTTGGAAGGTCAAACGTTTTTATCAAACAAATAATTTGCAATCAATCATGAGTTTGAATTAATAGTAAAATAAACTTTGCATGACCTTGGCTCACCTTAACAAAAGAAATCATGTGTTTTTATAATGAACAGTTTCACATTTTCATCCATGATGTGCACTGAGAACAGCAGTTTATATACCATAAACACAGTATGGCCAAAAGCAGGTTGACACTTGGTCATTATACTTGTATGAGCCAGATGGACACTTCATGGGCATTATTAGGGTTACCCCCAATGCCACCACCACACCACTTATTTTGCATCAAAATCTCATCTGGGAAAATGTTACACGAGATTTTGAAGTGTCTTAGGAATCTGCCCATTCGGTACAAGAGAGCACTGATGTTAATCAAGATGGTCTGGCTCATGATCAGTATTCCAAAACTGGGACATAGACAGAGTTCTCTGCAAGGTTGCTCCACAGCAAACCATGGACCACTTTCACAGGCACAAGGAAGGTTCTTTCACAGGCCGAGAGAACTTTCTCCATGCTGTTTGCTACAAAAGAGGAAGCATATAATTGTCTAAAATGGTTTGCAAGTAAAGGTAATATTAAGTGTCATTGGAACTAAGGAGACTGGTCATACTCCGAAAAACTCATTAAGAACATTATCTTTCTTCCATTAAATTTTGTTGTTGGCTTTGCACAGTCCAGAAGGTCCCTCGTTGCTCCACACAATGTTTCCAATAATTCCTAGCATCATATTTGATGTTTTACCACATTCCAGGGAATATGGAGTAAACTGCAACTATGTAGTGAGGGATCCAAAATAGATTAAATAATGCCTGTTTGCCTCAAATTTCAGTGGCTTTCTTACTAATTAGTTTAATTAAATAAGAAGGGGTGTCCACTCACTTTTGGCCATGTAGTGTATATAATATACATAGACAACGGTAGCATTACTTGCGTTTTTGGGGAGAACGGTATAGTTCCACTTTGCTGATTTTGTTGCTCATTTATTTATCCATAGTTCAACAAGCTCTGTCCATATATACTGGATATTGGTTGATATTGTATTGCAGTTATACACTACTAGAATATTGAAATAAAATACATTTTCTTTTGGGACATGAAATGTAGCTTCCAGTAAAAGAAAAAAACAAAAACACAAATGTAAAATCTGCAGATAAACCATGTAAATAATACTTCAAGTGTATGAAGATTTTTCATGCATACCTGGGGAACCAGTTTAGGCCAAGGTGCTCTGTTTTGGAATACAAGATCCTCTCATGTAACTCATATAAAGGTCTCCATGGTAATTCCAAGTCATCTCTGGAAAGCAACTCTCTCTTTCTAAAGGAACAGATAGTTCACAGGGTGATTAAGATTGCACATTGCCACATATTAAGAGAACAGTTTACTTTAAATGAATTACTGAAAATAGTCCATTACACATGATGGATCATTTCCTGGCTTGGCACAGAACTGAAGTCTTATACATTCATCTAATGCCCTATAGTTATGAATTAAATATAAACATAGAACCGGCTTTCTTCCTATTAACATATGCTTTTACATGCAGTATCCCCATGAAGCAAAAAGACATAATTTCTCATGTGCTACAAGAAAAAAACTTAAGCTCAATCCCTTTCGGTACACACTGATGCATTTATAGACCTTGTCCACAAATATTCGATAAATGAATGCGCTCTAAGTGACCGAGGCGTTTGTAGTGGTGTTTGATTGACTTTGGCATGATGTTACATTGGCGTTTGCAGCAATGCTGTGTTTGTACCTGTGGGGGGCAGTAATGAGGAAGCCCAGGTTCATCCATTATTGGAGCAAATATAAAATGTCACCGAATATGGAGGATAAATGTATAATCACAGTATAGAATGTTTCTAACTTTGTTAGAGCTGAGTCCTCAAAACTTGGAAAACTCAGACTTACACTCCCATCCCACAGATTGCTCAGATGTTGTTATGTTCCTTCAACTATCCCTGAAGTAGAGGTGTGGCAAAATATCGATATAGCAATATATCATAGTCCTTGCTCACATGATACAATAATAGATACGCCAACGGCAATATTGATATTTTTATTATTAACATTCGCTGCCAAATTGACTAACCAGCGTCACTACTTAGAGTTTACTCTGGGTGGCGCTGCAGGAAAACTTAGCAACAGGGAGACACAGAAAAAGCTCTGCAGAGTGACGCCCCAGCCACACTTTAAATCTAAAGTCAAAAACATCTAACAGGAAACATTGACAGAAAAGACCATGGATTATTTTGGGATTACCATAAATATGCGTCAGTGTGAGTAATAAACACACATCTCTTTATTGAAAAAGAAGGAAAGGCATAATAATGAAACTGTGCAGAATTTGCATCCCCAGCAATATTTAATTTTTGTTGAATTGTCCTCAACAATAATTTTGATTTAACAAAAACAAAATGCTTAATTCGTCTGGCTAAACAGAGTTAAACTAGAAGCTGTAACTTCTAAGCACATATCCTCGATGTGATTGGTGGAGACACAATGACTCTTGGGGCATTTCAGGGGGACCAATGCATTGTGGACTATGTAGTGTCTGGTGCAGGAAAATAGGTGGGTAATACTGGCGAAAAAGATGGGGAAAGAGAGTGGCTTTCTTGGAACTGAAGTTCATTAGGGGTGAGAGCACGGGTTGATAGAGGAAAAAAAAAGATAAAAATAAAAGCCACGGGTCACAAACGGCATCACACTTTTTATACTGGCTGGTTTTAGAAGAGGTGCATTAACATTGAAGCTTGAGATACTCTGAGTGAAGCCAAAGTAGTGGAAAAAGACACTGAAAAGGTATGTATTGCTATCTCATTGATGTGCGATATATTATTATATATATTATCATGGGCCACACATTGCATATCCTATCGTATCGCGAGATACCCTGCGATTCCCACCCCTACCCTGAACAAGTTTTGCAGTCTAGTAAGGTAAATTATTTTGCTCAAAAAATCCACTGCCATTAGGGAACACCATTGCCATTAAGGGCTTATGTTGTTCCCAAAGTACATCCTGGTGCTATCACTTCATGTACATCAGGGGTGTGAACCTGTCCTGGAGGCCGGTATCCAGCACAGTTTGGTAGTTTCCCTCTTCAAACACACTTGCTCAGCCTGGCAATTAACAGGTAATTCGAACCTGCTATTCAGGTGTGTCTGAGTAAGGAAATCATCAAACTGTGCAGGGCACTGGCCCTCTAGGACCGGAGTTCGACACCCCTGATCTACATGATGTAAAAATAATGTGTTCTAATACATTAAGCCACCTTCTTCCACCAGATCCCATTCGGATGCTTATGTGTGCATTGTTGGCACTTTCGGCAATGCACTGGGTGAGAGATCAGACTGGTGATACGCAGCTCCACTGTGTGCTCTGACACCTTTCTATCAAAGGCAACATGAACCTTTTCAGCAATTTGTGCTATGATGAGACTTGCCCCATGACATAGTCACCCCACAAGACCTGGCAACCTCAAAGATGCTCTAAGCTGGTTGACTAGCCATCTCAATTTTGCCCATTGCTTAAATCCTTGACCACTTTTCTTGTTTCCAACATATTACAACTTTATGAACTGACTGTTTGTCTTATAAATCTCTCCCCTTGACAGATCCCAATGTAGCAAGATAGATCATGATAACAAGAGGAATCAATGCTAATCAGTTCACTTGTCAGTGATTTTAAGTTGTGGCTGATAAATGTATAATGTTTTGCTCCAGAAGTTAAGTAAACTTAAATCGGGTTTAAATGACAAATTAGATTATGTTATTGTAATCTTAATGGTTCGCCATTTGGCAGCTCTGAAGCTAATGTATTTAACTAAACATGAAAACTGAAAATACAGGAGTTTGATACACTTTATTTAAGAGAAACCTAAACAGGCAAATATATAGCTTTAAATGAGGGAAGTCCTCCTGGATTCAGTTATATACATCACTCTTGCCAATCTGGCAGAGGAGGAGGCATTGCCGTTATTTACAACAATTATCTCAGCATCACACAAAAATCAAAGCATAAACCTATTTAATTCAGTTCTTCATACAACCATAATTCTTGTAACCTCTAAAAACAGACCAGGGTGATGAAAATGAAATGAGGGTGGACGTTTCAGCAAGACAATGATCCCAAACACATAGCCAAGGAAACTCTCAATTGGTTTCAGAGAATAGCCCAGCCAATCACCTGACCTGAATGCTATAGAAAACCTATAGAAAGAACTAAAGCTCAGTGTTCATTGAAAGGGCCCACAGAAACTTCAGGATTTGAAGACTGTATGTGTGGAAGAATTGGACAAAATCACACCTGAGCAATGCATGCGACTAGTTTTTCCATACAGGAGGCATCTTGAAGCTGTTATCACCAACAAAGGCTTTAGTATGAACTATTAAATTCAATTCAGTAGGCGTCTTCAATACATTTTCCCTCTGTCATTCCATTTTATTACACATAACCTAATGTATGGATATCTATGGTTTGATTTCTTTGTCTGTGTGGATCGAATGGGTTGTTACCAACTTCTGGTGAGAATTTCATGTCAATAGCACCTTTAGAAATATATTTACAAAAAATCTGGTGGCATGTTCAATACCTATTTTACCAGCTGTATAAATGGTGACTTCCCTGCACAACACCATGGCAAAAAAGTTCCACAAGGTAAAATTTTAGGCCCATTGCTCTTCTTGTTTTATATGATACCTCTGGGCTATATTATTAGAAAACATGGACTTAACCTGACATGCAGTTATATGTGGGGGTGGGCAATATCTAAAAAATATTGTATCATGATACTTTGAGAAAATTCCATGATGAGATGTGTCACAATAAGATGTGTCACCATCTGTTATGACAAAAATGACCAGTATATATATTTTCTATATAAAAGTATAAGTACAAATTATTTTGATTTATTGTTTCTCACAACACAGTGCAATAAGTTCACTTAAGTAAAACGATATATGCTTTCTGAAATAAAACATGTGCTTTTTAAGTATTTATCACAATCTGCTCAGAAAATCACATGCCTAATATTTATCACAATAAAGATAAATATTGTTATATTGCCCAGCTCTAGTTATTTGTTTTTGTAAAACCAGATGTGAGACACCAATTTAATATAATTGAGGAAAGTATAAAGACCAAAAGCAGCTAGGGGTAAGCTCTCCATTTACACTGCAACTCTGGATGGCCATTCAACAAGAACACCTGTAACAGATAACAGGAAATATGGGGCAAATATGGCTCCATCCCTGTTAGTTTATGTGTTTGGGGTCCATCCTTACTTGAGCAAGCTGATAAGGAGACGAGCAAAGCCCTGCATCATGCTGATTTCCAGCTTGGGCAAGGTCACCAGCTCGTACAGGAGCTTGATGAATAGCACATGATCTTCTTTGCTGAACTTCCGGCCATACAAGCGAATGTATCTGTAACATGGAACACAAAAGTGTACAGGCATGTATGGAAACATGATTCGAAGGTTAGATGCAGGGTAAATCCCATACTGCAATTATTCTGGTACATACTGCAATTGTGATAAGAATTAGCCATTAGCATGCTGCCATGACCATGTTGCTGATAAATTATTGCTATACAGATTTAGTGGCATATTTAACATAAAACAAACAAAAATTTGTTGTAAAAATGACTAAATAAATGTACTTCTGTTTTCTGTTATTTACATACATTTTAATTGTATGAAACATAAGAACTAATGAAAATTTTTTTGCTTTGTTGTAAACTTGATGATTGTGACAAAGTTTTAGAATATATTTGTGCCTGTGGAAATACAGTCAAACCCCATTAGCTCACCCCCCATTATCTCACCAATCCTGCCTCTAGCCATGAAAAGCTGCAGGACAGATTTCCTTTCATGTATTTACGATAGCTCGCCAACCCCACCTCCCCAAATTTAGAGCCCGGACCGATAGGGGCGAGCGTAAGAGGTTTGACTATAGCTAAGATGCTATTAAATAATAATAGGAATGACTTCATTGATATGGTCACAGTGATGGACATGGTCCCAGCAATGTCAGTAATGTTTCTTTAAATGTCCATTTAGTCTATGCTTATTCTTAATCAGGGTTTGAGAAGCTGGAACTGAGTGATTGGTTAGAACTTAATTTGCATAACTGATGTAGTACTGTATAACTGATGTACTGTATATTCATAGAAATAAAAGACATTTTATAAGCATCATCAAAGTCTAGATTTGCACAAGTATCACTTACTAAGCAGGGACAACAGTATTCAATCATGTTTGACAATGAATCTGATTAAGATTGATACATATGACTATAGAATATAAAAAAGGTTAAAGTAATTGCTTTACATCCTATTGACACCATTCCACACTATACACTATGCCAGATGCATCAGACTGACTTAATGACTATCCCCCAACATCATGATTCTGAGACATTATGTTTGAGTATTCAGTTCATCTCTGAACTGATGAAATAGTAATAATATAATAATGAAATAGTTAGAATATAATAATATAATTCCATATACATTAAACTAAAACAATACATTAAAATATCATAATCATTTAGCTTGTTTCTCGAAAGGTAGTTGTTATATTTAAGACTAGACTTATTTTAGACCCCTTTAAAATCTAGAAAATCTAGATAATTTAGTGAGCATGACAGTCTTGTCATTTTATGATATGATTTAGAGCTCAACATTTGATGCTTCATATAATACCATATGCAATTACATTTTTTTTTAATTTATTTATTTATTCATTCATTCATTCATTCATTCATTCATTCATTCAATTCTCCCTATTAATTGTAAAATGTCAACTTAGCCACTTAACTGACTGATTTTCTTACTTCACATTAAGCTAAAAAGTAAATTACTCTCACCACTGCAGTTTAGCTTCCTGCGCAGATCTGATCATAGTTCACCATAGCTTCTGTCCTTGAGCCAGCAGTACTACAAAAGCTGTGCCAAAAGGGCATTAGAACAAAGTAACTGTTTAAGAATCTCTGACCCTCATTCATGAAGGTGAATATGCTGGATGTAGAGGTTCTGGGCTGGTGTGGTTACACGTGGTCTGCGGTTGTAAGGTCAGTTGGATGTACTGCCAAATTCTCTAAAACGCCTTTGGAGACGGGTTATGGTAGAGAAATGAACAGGTAACAGCTCTGGTAACATTGCAGTCAATAGCCAATTACACGCTCCCTCAAACGTCACAACATCTGTGGCATTGAGCTGCATGATCAAACTGAACATTTCAAAGTGGCCTGTTATTGTGGGCAGTCTAATTCACATCTGTATAATATTCCTGCTCTAATCAGCACCTTTATATTCACACCTGTGAGGTGAGATGGATTATCTCAGTAAAGGCGAAGTGCTCACTAACACAGATTTAGATTTGTGAACAATATTTGAGAGTAATGGGTATTTTGTGTTTGTAGAAAATGTTTCAGACCTTTGAATTCAGCTCCTGCAAAATGGGAGCAAAACCGAAGGTGTTACATTTATATTTTTGTTCTGTGTAGAATGTGCTAGCATGTGTACCAGTTTACAAAAAATTGTTTTATCTACTGCTAGGTTTACACTAATTGTATTTGAACGTATACTGCCTTAAAGTATCAATGAAAAGTACAAATTTAACCATTACTGAATACTGAGATTTTGAGTACATTGAGTAAATTTAGGTTTATACAAGATGTTGTTCTAACTAGAAAGTACTAGCCAGAGTACCAATATTCTTAATTGCTAACTCTGCTTCTATGTTTACATTGTCAATACTGTTTGTTGTAGCTGGTTTAACCTAAATACTCCTGTAATGGATAATAAATTGCTCTATAACATTTTCACATTACAACACAGCATTCACAAGGAGAGTATTTTTAATAGGGGAAAGTGTGGGGATTTTCAGTCTTGGCCAATGCACAGCTGTTAGGGGTCCGATAGCAGCAAGCATTGTGTAATACTCAGTGTTTACTGTTTACTCCCTACAACACTTTCATAGAAAGGAACACAAACAGCCTGGATGCACTTGCTATGGGCTTAAATTAGCAGTAGGTCATTGAAACATGATAAAGCATTCCTGGTTTCATAGCATGACATTTTGCAATCACTGTGACATTTCAAAATATGTTATGACATGTCTATTTAACAAATAATTCTAAGACAAAGAACTAAACTCAACACTATGCCAGTCATTGAAAAAAGCTATTAAGACACAATCATGACATAGTGTATGTGTCAGCCTACTAAGCTGTTTTCTAAGGTCCCAAGAGGGACACAGCTGACCTGGTGATAAGCCTATTTGTAAGCATTTTTAGAGTGCACACTGCTGCGTCTCTTAGGGTGTGTTCCAATATACATTCTTAGAAGTATGCTTAACTAGGATGTAGAATTCTGGTTGCCCGTACAGCATATACCTGCTCATATATGTTATGTTCAGGTTTTTATTGAATGTTACTCTGAGAAACTCCCTGTTTCTTTATAAACCTAAATCACATGCATAAGCAGCGGGTTCCAGGCTGAAAAAATGTACTAAACTGTACTACTTACATTACGTTTATACTAGCTTATGGTTAACAATCTCCGCAACTCCATGCTGTGGGATGAAATTAATGAAAATGATATAGATATGTTATGCCACAATTTAAACAGCACTATTTGTGGACTGCTAGAGTTAATGGAACAAACAAGCTAGTGTAGTGGTATTCAGCATTGAGAACATTTGTGAACGTAGCTTGGCTAGATAGATAGTCCCACACAGTAGTTTCATTTTATCCATTAATGAATAATGAGATTCTGAGTACTTTATACTAGAATGGACTATTCATAATGGTCTGTTTCATACTGACAATTTCACATAAGCTAGTGTTCTTACTAGAATACACTAGCTTGTGTTGTATTCAGCAACTCTACTGAGTATACAGCTGGGTTTAAAGTAATTATTGTTTTTTTCTGGGACATATGTTAGCTTTAGCATCCATGTACAATTTGAACATGGCTTTGTACATGATACTATTCATACTGTATGGCAGGTGTCAACTAGTGTGTGTGTGTGTGTGTGTGTGTGTGTGTGTGTGTGTGTGTGTGTGTGTGTGTGTGTGTGTGTGAATATAAAACAGTAAAAATATCCCTTTCTGAAAGAAACAGGCTAATTTATCCAACAGGTGTGCGAACAAAACAGAAATAAAAGGTTTGGGGAGAAATTCTCTTTTACGCAAGGACGTATCGGCTTAGAAAATAAATGAGGTGATGTAGATACTTACGTGGAAAGTCTCCTTGTCCAAAACAAGACTCCTGGCCATATTTCCCTAAGTTGGACAGCCCGACCGAGGTTCCCTTTGATTTGGGCCAGTATTTCATTCGACTCCGCGTCTAATTTCTCCTCATAAGGTAGAAGTTTGTTGTAAACTATATCTTTCTGAGGAACGAAGCCTAATGTCTCAAAGACTTCTTTTTTCATATTACAGACGTCTAAATCTGCTTCTTCTACTTTGTCTATATTAAAAACTGTCATGTAAACCGGTTCGACTACAATTCCTGAGGTTTATAACCTGTTACACACAGAAGTTGGTGGTTGAATCCTCTGACACGAATGACCGTTTGGCACCGCTCGCGCTACGTCTGACCTATCAGAGAACGCACACCTTATGTAGTACCGTTAACTGTCATTTCCTCGTCATCTTGACGTTTTCAACCAGCCGCTCGGAGTCGTTCAGTTTACCGACAACCAACCGACCACTCGAGTAACGAAAACATAACAAAACTCCACCTCCACCCTCTCAGTAAAGCTGTCAAATCTGAGTCCTACTCAATGTAAATGAGTCGACTCACAGTAGAACCGATTCAGTTTGAGAACCGATTCACTTTGAGAATTGATTCAGTTTGACTCTTCTCCCCAGCGAAGCGCATTTCGTCACTTCCTGTTGATTTCGCGCTGCAGTAGGAACAGATTTTGTTTGTTTGTTTACCATACGTGAGAAGGCATCTCTAATGAGGAGCTAAAAACGAATTAAACATTGAACTTATTATTATACCGAGATTTCCTTTAAACTTTGGGTAAACTAAACTATTAAGTTAACAGAATAGACATGTCTTTTTTTTATTACATAAGTAAAATTTTTTTTACAGCATTTATTATTATTATTACACATCTATTAGTGTAAATGTGATCATTTTATCATTCAGCTGTGTATTTTATTAACCGTTAATAAACATGCCTGTAAGTAATTTTTAAATAATAACCCCAATAAACAAATGGCAGTTTGTCTCTCTGGGAAACCTGGCACTGTCCTTGGGAAAATTGTCAGCTGATGTAATTCTTGGAACATTAAGAGAATCTCTCTCTCTCTCTCTCTCTCTCTCTCTCTCTCTCTCTCTCTCTCTCTCTCTCTCTCTCTCTCTCTCTCTCT
>JBBIGC010063467.1:0-10952 GCA_037576955.1 Lepidarchus adonis | reverse complement strand
AACAAACCTGGAAATCCACCATGGACCTCAAGAGACGCAAGCTGAAGGTTTGGAATGACCATCACAGTTCCCTGATTAAAACATCATTGAAAATTTGTGGGTGGATCTTAAAAGAGCTGTGCATGCAAGACGACCAAGAATATTACAGAACTAGAACCTTTTGCATGAAGAATGGGAGAAAATCCCAATCCCAAGAATTGAAAAACTTTTAGTTTTAAAAAGCGTTTGCAATCTGTGAAATCTGCCAGAGGAGGTGTTACTACGTACTGATTATGTAGGGTGCCCAAACTTTTGCACAGTACCATAATAATGATTTTATTTTTTATTTTTGTGCAATTTATGGCATAAACAGTAACTATGCATCAATGTTTACTGAAATATTGTGCATTTTTTCCTTTTCTAGAGAGACTGTGCTAACATCTTTTCAATTATAAAATCACCAAAACCTGTTCTTTATCAGGGGGTGTCCAAACTTTTGCATAAGACTGTATTAGGAAGCAAATGAACAGTCCGATCTTGACGTTGATGTGATGTTAGCAGAAGCGAATGGATCTGAAGGCCTTGTTGTGACAGACTGAAGACTAGTCCATCTGGTCTGATCCCATGAGAGAGAGAGATCATTCTTGTGGTTGTGTCTGATTTGTTTGTCTGTAGCTAATGTTTCAGTCAGAAAGAGCTGCCATCTCAGCCCCCACTACCCTCCACCATCACAAGCCTTAAACCCCCTTGTTTCCTCCGGATATCTCGTTTACTCGTGAATTAACCAAACGCATGCGAGTGAATCCCTGAGACGGCCCGCCTGCCTCGCTGCGATTGGCTAGCATCGCGCTGCTCGGATTGGTCAGAAGTTCAAAGTAACAAATCGCCCAATTTCAGCGCAGGCCGCGTGCCGCTTTTAGCCAATGCCGTTGGCCGGTGGGTGGGATTTGTCGGGCGGTAAGGGAAAAAAAAACTCCTAAATGTTCTCGTGTAGTGATTGCTGTGATGTCATGGCAACGGCGCTCGAGCGCAGAACTAGCTACCGTGCTAGCGCTGAGAGAAAGTTACCTGAGGAGATTTTAGGCGGAAAAAAATAGAAACACGAAACATTTTATATATTATATTTTATATATTTGGAATTTCGTTCAAAATATATTGGTAGTCGGGGTCTGCGACAGATGGACAGGAAAGTGAGTGTCAAACGCGCCACTTCGGCAGGTTATCGTTTACCGGAGCGACCGAGCGCGGCCCTCGCCTCCCAGTCCGCCGTGTCCGTGCTGAGACCCCCGCCGGAGAAGCCCCGCGCCGCGGAGCCGTCGGACAAAAGAGACCCGGTCAAACAGGACAGGGTTTGGAAGGAGTTCGTCTGCGCCGAGCGAGCCGGCGTGAAGGAATGGTAACTTACGAACCGTTTACCCACTGTCCACTTTCTCTTGTGTCGAAGCGATAATCTCTTAACTCGAGCTTTTGTTCCGCCGTCATCTGATACGGAAAGATTTACGCTTGACCGGCTGCCCTGCGCCCGGTGTGCGTTACAGCAGTTAAAATGATGTGTCTGTTAAAATGATCCGACTCTTTCGAAAGGATCGATATAACTTATCTATTTATTTATTTATTTATTACTTTTTTATTTAATATATGGAGTATCCTGTGTTATAAACAACATAGTTTTTTGGAGGGGGAAGTTACACTTGTTACCACTGATTTGTTGATGTACTGTACAGCGATGTCCTCGTGTTACATCGCACTCGACATGCGGTTATTCGTGGTTATGCCGCTGACTGCCTTTTTTACATGGCGTTTGTGACTAGTTGGCGAGCGGAGCGGATGAATACACTGCATCACGCGCAGACGAGAGAGACGGTGTTGTGCCATTCGCTCTCTTTCGTTCGTGTTGCTTGTTTGGAAACTTCATTATGTCTCCCAAGCGTAACTCAAACTCTAAAGTAAACTGATTCACTTCATTACTGCTGTGTATTTGATCCATGAGTTTATTTTACCCGCACTCTCGCTGCTATCAAACCATGACTCCCAGAATGCAACTCTCTTTCCACCTCTTTTCCGCCAGTATTACCCACCTGTTTTCCAGCACCAGACACTACATAGACCACAATGCATTGCTTCGCCACATCACACAATAAACACCTATCAGAGACTCATGTTACCTACATGCTGCTACTCATTCATATTTAATAAATATATGCCATCATTACATTCATGAGTGCCAACGTATGGCGAAAAATAATGTTACGTCACTTTTGGAGGAACAAAATCCAGATGTAACTCGAGGACCCCCTGTGTAGTATCTCACAAAAATAAGTACATATCTCATATTTTTGAAAATATTTTATCTTTTTATGGGACAACACTGAAGATATGACACTTTAATACAATGTAAAGTAGTCAGTGTCCAGCCTGTATAACAGTGTAAGACTCCTAAGTGAAAATGATCAAATTGTGCTCAATTAGACATTTTCCCTCCCGGGATCATGTGACTCATTAGTGTTACAAGGTCTCAGGTGTGAATGGAGAGCAGATGTGTTTAATTTGGTGTTAAAGCTGTATGAATTTGTTTCTGTGTCGAATACTCCTTGAGCCGAATGAATTGTTAAGTTATGGTACAATAGATTAATTGAAATGGAGAACTTAAACAAATCAGATCTGCGAACTGAGACAAGCCTGGGGTATAAATATTAATTTATTTCATTTTTTGTGGCCTAATTTGTCCCCACCACTTTTGGAAAGATCCATAAACCTACAAGAGTCTTGAATGACACGGCAAAGGCCAAGAGCAGCATGTAAGGCAGCATGACACCGAAGTGGAGCATGTTGACCATGGAGAACTTGGCTTTGTGTTCATTACTGATCAGGACCCCTCGGCGTTAGAGCTGGCAGCGCATTGCTATTTCTAACATTTCATTTTATTAGTATGTATTTATCTAATTTCTCATTTATTTTTCATTTATCATCCTCAGGGAGAACAACTGGAGTTTTCTGAAAGAATTTGACCAGCTGGTAAGGATTTACAACACTTTTCAACTAAAGTTTGTCTTCAAATGAGGTTTTTGCAGTTAAAGATATTTTCATATGACATTTATTGTGAACAGGGTTCACATTTTAAAGTAGAAGAGTAAATTAAATGGCAAAACTGATGCTTTTTAAAAAACATATCATAGTATTAACATTCTTTGGGCGTCTCATGTGTATGGCTCTCTTCAAGTCATTCCATAGCATCTCTGTTGGGTTGAGGTCTGGGTTCTGACTCTGATGCAGACAGGCGTTTTTTGTTTTTCTGAAGTCTGTTGTGGACTTGCTCCTGTGTTTTGGGTCATTGTCCTGTTGCATCACCCAATGTCTACACAGTTTTAGCTGTAGTACAGACATTCTCACGTAATCCTGAAGAATTTTTACAATTATCTTCCCCTCAATGATTGCACGATGGCCAGGCCCTGATGCAGCAGATGATGTTTCCTCCACCATACAGTTGGGATGATGTTTTCATGCCTTTTTATGCCAGATTTAGTACTGGGTGTTCTTCCCAAATATACTCAGTATAACAATATAATCAATAATGACAGCTCTACTGCATATATATGCAACAATGAAATCATATGTCGATCTTGTCCTACATCTCTCTTTCAGGGTCGCCCTAGGACAGAGCCCCCCCTTCCCAGCTACGTTCCTCTGTACTCTGAGACACTCCCCAACACCGCCAACCAGACGTTCGGCAGCCGGGTGTGTACAGAACTGGGCAAAGAGCTGATGCGTTTGGACAAGCTGATGATGCTAACAGCATCGCACCGAAAGCCCAAACAGAGTCCTGAGATGCAGCCCTGCTGACATCTGTCCTACTGATGGAGCAGACAAGGCCAGGTCTCGTATACCAAATAATGAGAACAACCGTTCACTAAGATTCTTAGCTGCGGAAGAACCAAAACCTTCCAAATAGACCTTATTGTACTGGACTCGAATGTGTACATCACTTCCACATCAACGGAATATGTTACATCAACACAGACATCCCCAAAAGAAAGTAAACCATGTTAAACAGCTGTGTTGATTTTATATAGTTTATTGGTGTGGAAATGTACACTTCTAATGAAGGCGCCATTTCAAGACTAACCCTCTTAGCTCTGAGAAAGTCACAGCTTATGTTGTGTTAGCATTTCTCACTCATAGTTTTCCTGTAGGCAAAGCACACGTTCTAAACCTTTGCCCACATTTGTATGTGGATGAATATGATTGTATCTATAGGGAGATTAATATGGTTTGAATTCATGTTTTTTGTCATCTTTGTGTCAATTTTTTTAACAAACAAAAATTAGAAGTGGAATCTATACAGAAAGCAAATCAGGTTTGAATGTTGTTCATTTGTAGCAAATTATGTATTATAAACAATAATAATTCTACTTGAGGTGGAGGCTTGGATTTTTGAACGGGAGTGGGATTGTGGGGACAAGGAATGGTTTAGATGGGTGGAGAGAGCGGCTAGCAAATAATGTCAAAATAATGGAAACACCAGGTAGACAGCCCTGGTTATTTTCAGTAAAAGGGAAATGAGCTGTATAGAATATATACACTATATTGCCAAAAGTATTCGCTCATCTGCCTTTAAGTGACAAACCAAATCTTAATCCATAGGGTTTAATATGAGGTCAGCCCACCCTTTGCAGTTATAACAGCTTCAGCTTTTCTGAGCAAACTTTCCACAAGGTTAGGAGTGTGTTTATGGGAATTTCGGACCGTTTTTTCAGACACTGATGTTGGACGAGAAGGCCTGGTTCACATCGCTCGCTCTAATTCACCCCAAAGGTGTTCTGTCAGGTGGAGGTCAGGACTCTTGCAGGCCAGTCAAGTTCTTCTACACCAAACTGGCTCATCCATGTCTTTACTAACTGTGCTTTGTGCACTGGTGCACAGTCGTGTTGGAACAGGAAGGGGTCATCCCCAAACTGTTTCCACAAAGATGGGAGCATGAAATTGTCCAAAATCTCTTGGTGCTGAAGCATTAAGAGTTCCTTTCACTGGAACTAAGGTACCAAGACTAGATAAACAACCCCACACCATAATTCCCCCTCAACCAAACTTTACACTTGGCAAAATGCAGTCAGACAAGTACAGTTCTCCAGGCAACATCCAAATCCAGACTCGTCATCAGATTGCCAGATGGAGAAGCATGATTGGTCACTCCAGAGAACATGTCTCCACCCCTCTAGAGTCCAGTGGTGGTGCTTTACACCACTGTATCCCACGATTTGCATTTGGTGATTTATGGCTTGGATGCAGCTGTTCGGAAATGGAATCCGATTCCATGAAGCTGCTCTATGTCCTTGATCTGATCTGAAGGTCACATGAAGATTTTAGGTCTGTAGCGATTGACCCACTCTGTCATTTTACGAGGCCGAAGTTCTACCTGTGGCTATGGAAGTGATTGGAACCTGAATTGAAATATTTCTATTGGTGAGTGAATACTTTTGGCAATATAGTGTATATTAATGTATGCACACACATTTCATCCATAACACGAGCACAATAAAGGTAAGCACCAGGATCTAAGCATCGTAGTTATAGTTATGGAGCATCTCCAGAACAGCAGGGAGTGTTCCTGGTCTGCAGTACCAACAGTGAAGAAAGAACAACCGGTGGATCTTCATGGGCACCCAACGCTCACTGATGCATGTGGTGAGTGTTGTACAGTCCTTGTTGTACAGAATGTTAATGCATCACAGACAGAACTGTGTAATACTCACTATTAGACAGGTGGTCTTAATGTTCTGGCTGAATTGGGTGTATAAATGTTTCCAAATTGTTTCCTATTTATGAACAAGCGGTTTATGATTTTAATGCAATAAAGGCATAAACTAAAACCTCTTCGCTCTTGTTAATGTGTTCATCTGTTCCCACCAGTAAACGCTCAGCGTGTGTTGTCCTTCGTTGCCCTCTGTTTTTGTCCTTTGATTAATAATAGGTTTTAGTTCCTGTTGCTCTATATCTGTATCTACAGCTGCAAAGTAAAACTTGAGTGTTTAAATACAGTTTACTGTTTATTTATTGATGTTTTAATTTGCTCATCGTGTCAGATCTCTTCAGGAAGAGGTCAGTTTGCCAAACTGATTTAAAAAATGAAGTGAAAGTTTTGTGGAAAATCATAATTCTCCTGTTTAAGAGAGAGTGTGTGAGAGAGAGTGGAATTTGGACGTGAAAACTGGAGTTCTGAAGTTGAAGATTGGGTGCGTGTGTTTTTTATGGATTTGAGATGAATGGATGTGTGTCAAGTTCCAGAAACAACAATATTATACATGTATTTATGTTATAATGCTCGAAATCTATCACTTACCAATGCTCCTTATAAACCTGACTCATGGCAAGTGAAGCTGTATGGGGTAGACCTTCTCAAACCTGGGTAGATCTTCTCTCTTATTCTGCAGCTTGGTCATGGAATAATCTTCATCTTAATGGCCTTATCTCCATGAGAAATCTCATAACTGAAGACTACGACTGTGATTCCTGATTCTCTGAACGATGTGCCTGTTCTGAGCTTTGATGTTATGTTTTGTAGCTTTGTAATGGTGATGTTCTCAGACAGGTCTTGTCTCTTAAAATCAACCATTTTAAAACACGTAACTTTTTCTGTGATTGTAGATTTCCATCTAAATGTAAAGACTTTGCAGCTTTGATTCTTTCTGATGATGTCACCATGCACAAGTGGGTGGGGCAAAATAATACTAGTCAATGATTCCCCTCACTTTCCCACTAACCCCTACTTTTTACTGAGAGAACTCGTATTATACGTTACGTCAGTTAGGAAAAGACCGTTACACAGTCTGAGTTACACAGGTATTGGGTCATCAGCCGAGAAAAAGTAGTGGTCAGATATTCTCCTCATTTTATAGAATAAATAACAAGCTGAGGATTTTCTGATTTTATGTTCCTCCGAATGTTGTGCTGTGTAGGAGTGTGCTTTGGCAGTGCGTCGAGGTGGGTGATCACACTGAGCTTCGTGTTGGCATTAGACGGAGTCTGGCATATTAATATTACATATCATCCAGTAACATCAGGAAGGCATTATGATGACTCATTTCTGTTTTGCCTTTATTGATTCATAGGCTACTGACTCATGCTTCAGCAAAAACAAGTACAATTAGGCACAGAGTGTCCTGTTTTTAATTAAATTTCTAGAGCAGTTCCTGTGAAATGTGTATATTAGAAAATAATCATTCTCAGTAAAGTTGAATGTTGATTAGTATTGCTCTTTTGCCTTCTGATAAGGCCAGTAAATTCACTCGGTACCATAGACTGTACTGGATTATACTAGTTAACCAATATATATGCATAAACAAATGCTGTTTTTTCCTGATTTTCTACCCAATTTAGTAATCTCTAGTTCCATCCACTTGCTACGTCACTGTCAATCACAGCAAACCGCCAACACTGGGAGGGGGAAGGTGAGCATGTACAGTCAAACCCCATACT
Organism: Lepidarchus adonis; assembly: GCA_037576955.1. Taxonomy (NCBI): domain Eukaryota; kingdom Metazoa; phylum Chordata; class Actinopteri; order Characiformes; family Lepidarchidae; genus Lepidarchus; species Lepidarchus adonis. The sequence continues at coordinate 3,500 of JBBIGC010063467.1, read as the reverse complement.
ATAGGATTAGCACGACTGAGTGTGTTCTAGGCTGCAATTTTAACACTGACTCAGGTTTGGTGAGCTGTTGATGGAGAAGTGCATATATAGGACACATTGCCTTTCATGGCGAGAGCCGAAGTTGGCGAGCTAACAGGGTTTGACTGTACTTCCTTCAAGTCACTTAAGGCTCCACCCACATTTTTCAGTCTGCTGATAATGCACCATCACTCGACAGTGTAACGCGCTTGGAGAATGTTAACTGGCAGAACTGATGCATCAGCTAACACACACCTATGCTGGTGAGCATTGTGTTGAGTGATGGGGGGGGGGGCTTCTTAAATCCAATGAAATTTGCACCATTGACATTCACAACAACATTTTACTTCCTTCACCCAGAATTTGTTACTAAACACAGAAGCATTGTAGAACGGTATGAGATCCTGCTGGTGTGGGTTCTCTACTTTTTAGTGATGCACATGAACACTCTTTGAGTATTAATAGCTTCCCCTTGTGGACAAAGCTCTGATGACAATGGCTTTAAAGAACCTTGTTTATCAATCAAACTGAACAGTTATCACAAAGCCAGATCAGTGAGACTGTACCTTTGAAATAATTAACATTCTTAAATGTGTAATAGACTGTACACATGTCTCCTTCACCTGCATGGATACTGGAACTCTTATTGTTCTTTCCTAACAGGGCTGGACCTCACTGGAGCAACCGGGAGGAGGACAGGAAATGGGACGTGACAAGAACATTAGTGGAGAATTGATCAGAAGGAGAAAGATTAAGAGGCAATGATAGACAAGTGCTGGTTAGTTTATGTTATAGTGGTTTAATATACACTGTGAAGCATATTAGCATGACTTCGGATGCCAATGGTGATTCATTTCTTACAGAATTAAGGTGGTGTCTTCACAACTCAGTGTGGGTCAGACATGCAAACACAGCTGGACCTGAATGAAGGCAAACATAGACACAAGAATGATGACAAGTTTTCCTCATTATTGCCAAAATGCAGCACACAATACTTTTACTCAATTCTACTGTTGATACTTTTTGTCCATTCACAATTTATTCACAAATCTTCAGAAAAAAATCATACACAAATTGATATACAGCTACAAAACATTTGGCTTGAAGTATCACGGCTCGGACACCAATATACCACAATTGTAAAACATTATTTTAATATTTAGCTTTAATTTTATAATGTTAGGACTTTTATTTTGTCATTAGAGCTTTTATTTTGTAATAGAAGGGACTTTTATTTTGTAATATTAGGACTTTTGTCATATTAGAGCTAATTTTGTTCTCTTAAGACTTTTATTTAGTCATTTGAGCTTTTATTCTGTAATACTATAACTTTTTATTTTGTATTATTATAATTTTTGTCATATTAAGGCTAATTTTGTTCTATTACGACTTTAAGGTTGTCTAGTTAAGACTTTTATTTTGTCATTAGAACTTAAATTTTGTAATATTAAATACTTATTTTGTAATATTAGGACTTTTGTCATATTAAGGCTAATTTTGTTCTATTAAGACTTTAATTTTGTCATTGGAGCTTTTATTTTGTAATACTAGAACCTTTTATTTTGTATTATTATAATTTTTGTCATATTAAGGGTAATTTTGTTCTATTCAGACTTTTATTTTGTCATTTATAAACTTTTATTTTGTTTCATAGATATGTATAGTATATGCTGTTTACATTAGAATGTACAGGACAATCTGTGATATTTTTTATATAAATGTTCTGTTTTTTCTTTCTCCACTTGTTCACAAACCTCAGAAAATCTGAATATTATGCAATAAATCCAGAATTCAATCCCTATTTTTGCTCATTTAGGAAAAGGAGGAATTTAAGCCCTGAACTCTTCTCAATCCCACTGGCAGAAAAGGAACCTCTGCACTGTGAAGCCACTCAGGTAATGTGCTTCCTGCCCACCAGGGGGCATTGTTGTAATAACTGTTTACCCGTGTGATAAGTGGTGTTCTGCAGTGAGGGATTGGGACACAGCTCAGACTGTGTACAAACACTATTCCCAACAACAGCAGTAGAACTAAAGTAGCAGCTCAGACACTTTCTTAAACACAGAATAATTTACTGAACCTCTTAGTTCATCTGTTATCTATCAGCACAGGAACTCGGCTCTGCTCTTCTCTTTGGTGGTACTGACCTCCCTCAGGCCGTCCTACCTGAGCCGGGACTTTGTCTGGGACGGTCTCCCCAAAGGTTACTGCTGGAATGAGCAAGTTTCATTTCATGCAGGTCGGCACATGTTGGTGCACTGTGTGTCTGACTCCTTTCTCTTAGGAAACAGGAGCTTCTTAGGGACTGGACCAGCCTTCACACTGGTGTGAAAAAGTGTTTGCCCCTTTCTGATTTCTTTTTTTTTATGTTTGTCACTCTACAGCATAACTAAACACAAAATGCAGTTTTTAAGTGAAGGATTTTATTATTAAGGGAGAAAAAAATCCAAACCTACACTGTGTGACAAAGTGATTGCCCCCTTAACCTAATAACTGGTTGGGCCCTTAGCAGCAACAACTTCCATCAAGCGTTTGTGAAAACTTGAGTCTTTTACAGCTGTGGAGGAATTTGTCCCAAATTCATCTTTGCAGAATTGTTGTAGTTCAGACACATTGGAGAGTTTTCCACCATGAACCACCTTCTTAAGGTCACACAGCATCTCAATAGGATTCAGATCAGGGCTTTGACTAGGCCACTCCAAAGTCTTCATTTTGTTTTTCTTCAGCCAATCAGAGGTGGACTTCCTGGTGTGTTTTGGATCATTGTCCTACTGCAGAACCCAAGTTCGTTTCAGCTTGAGGTCATGAACAGATGGAGATTCTCCTTCAGGAGTTTTTGGTGGACAACAGAATTCATGGTTCCATTGATCACAGCAGCAAAACCCCAGACCATCACACTACCACCACCATGTTTTACTGTTAGTATTTTGCTCAGCAGTGTTTTTGTCTTGGCACTCTGCCATGCAGGTCACTGTTGCCCAGTCTCTTTTTTGTGGTGGGGTCATGAACACTGACCTTAACTGTCGCAAGTGAGGCCTGAAGTTCTTTGGATGTTGCTGTGGAGTCTCTTTGACCTTTGGATGAGATGTCGCTGTGCTCTTGGGGTAATTTTGGTCGGTCGGCCACTCCTGGGAAGGTTCACCACAGTTCTGTCTATCACTCTATCTATTGCAGTGTGTAAAATATAGCAGTTGAAATACATTACTTATTTTATTAACCACATACTTACTGATAAAGCTATGAAAAAAATCTAAATTGAAGCAGTTTATATAGTTTACAGTTATATAAGTACAACATACAATTTGTAGAGATTAAAAACAAAACTGTAATAAGAATAAATCTAATGCAAAACGAAATATACAGGAGGCCCTCGACTTACGCCGTTCTTGACTTACAACAATTATTTTGGTGGGTGAGATGGGGGTTAATAGTGCAGTGTGTGTGGATTGGTGGGTGAGATGGGGGTTAATAGTGCAGTGTGT
>JBBIGC010063426.1:0-10953 GCA_037576955.1 Lepidarchus adonis | reverse complement strand
CATAAAGCTTCAGCAGAAGGAAGCATGAAGTTCTCTAAGATTTCCTGGTAGATGCTGCGTTGACTGTGGACTTCAGAGAACACAGTGACCAACACCAGCAGATGACATGACCCCACATCATCACTGACTGTGGAAACTTCACACTGGACAAGCAAATTGGATTCTGTGCTTCTCCACTCTTCCTCCAGAATCTGGGACTTTGGGACATCAATCCTTTATCTAAACTGCTTAATCGGTTTCGGGTCACGGGGGAAGTTGGAGCTGAACCCAGCAGCCTACGGGCCAAGGTAGGGTTCACAAACACAGAGGCCAACACAGAGACAGACAACCATGTGCACACACTCACATCTACGGGCAATCTAGTGTAACCAATACCCCTAATCTGCAAGCCTTTGGACAGTGGGAGGAAACCGGAGCACCTGGAGAAAACGCATGCGAACACTGGGAGAGCTTGCAAACTCCACACAGAAAGGCACCTGCGGCCAACCCAGGGATCGAACCCAGGCCCAGAGGTGGACGAAGTACCTAATTTCATTACTTAAGTGAAAGTACAGATACCACAGACATAGTCAAATGTTACTCCAATACAAGTGAAAGTCATATAGTCAAATTTTACTTAAGTGAAAGTACTGAAGTACTTGCTTCCAAAAATACTTACGTATTAAAAGTACAAAAGTACTTTAAAAAAACGATTGTTTTTTAAAAGAAAAACTGAAATATCACATGGTCCTAAGTATTCAGACCCTTTGCTGTGACACTCATATATTTTACTCAGGTGCTGTTCATTTCTTCTGATCATCCTTAAGATGGTTCTACACCTACATTTGAGTCCAGCTGTGTTTGATTAGACTGATTGGACTTGATTAGAAAAGCCACACACCTGTTTATACAAGACCTTACAGCTCACAGTGCATGTCAGAGCAAATGAGAATCACGAGGTCAAAGGAACTGTCTGAAGAGCTCAGAGACAGAATTGTGGTAAGGCACAGATCTGGCCAAGGTTACAAAAGAAATTCTGCTGCACTTAAGGTTCCTAAGAGCACTGTGGCCTCCATAATTCTTAAACAGAAGACATTTGGGACAACCAGAACCCTTCTTAGAGCTGTTCGTCCACCAAACTGAGCTATCGAGGGAGAAGAGCTTTGGTGAGAGAGGTATTTTCATGATATTAAATTTTTTTAGATACTTGAGAAACTTGAAAATATATTTAAATACTGTATTTCCCCAATGATAGGCCAGTCTATAAGTTGCAGAAAATGCTCATTTATGTTTTAAAACTCTAAGATAATTCGGCCCATGTTATTAGCCGCAATGTTACTGAATTTACTGATCTGAAGTAGAAGAATCTAACTTGATACAGTAGCTGGTGACCTTTGCAGCTGTATACCGGTACTGACATTATACTGTAGTTGAACATAAACAATTAAATTGAAGAATGGAACTCACAATATCATGCCACAACACAATATCTGAAATTAAAAACTAATCTTTTCTGTATTTTTGATGTATTTGCTTATACTGGTGCTCTGGAACACATAGCTGTACTTAACTGTTTATTGTTTGGTTGTATAAGGTGTTGGTCGGAATGGGATGAGTAGTCAAGATGGGATGGGTGGTCGGGGGGATGGGGGTACAGTACTGTGTACTATATTGCAGCTTTTGAATTTGTTCTTGCATGACAAAAATCAACAAACAATAAATTACAATAAAATGTTCCTTTTATTTCTGCTAAATTGAGCTTTTTCCAGCTTGTATTCTACACTAGGATGTAATGTAATGCAGCAGGCTGAATGCAGCGGCGCAATTTAAGTGAGAACATCATCACTGATTTATCTTTGCTTTGCGTTGCTGTTCCAACTGTTCATTGCTGCAGTAAACAGTACATTTACGTTCAGCTAATAATTTGGGGGTGTCGTCTTTTTGTACTGAATTATACTTTTAGCGAATGCGTTTTCATGTTTTTAGATAGGACGGCCCATTTTAACAAGACACACCCAATACCAGGTTTGCAAAACCAATGTATAAGCCTCGGTCTATCGTTGGAGAAATACAGTAATTCAAATTCAAATTAGGCTCAAGAAATTAGGGTGCTATTTCCGGACCTTAACACACAGTGGTAATTTTGCAGTTCTCCTTAAACCCATGTCTTTGGACCATGAGAAAAGAAAGATAGAACGATTGTATGCAGGTTGTGATAGCAATCACAGAAATAAAATGTTATCATTTTAGAATATATATTAATAAATATTCTTCATCCATTTAATTGACTTCATCTGCAGACCTTCCTGTAGCTTCCAATTTGACCTCTGTACGTCACCATGGATCCTCCTTCTGTCAGGGTTTTTGCTGTACTGCGTTACATGACGGGTTGAACAGCTCTAGCAACGTTAAAGCAATTACCTGATATTGATTAAACCCACATACGCCATTGGCCTGATCTCCTCCCCTATTATTTTTACAAATACTCTGTCAAAATGGCAGCACAAGTATTCTGCCATTACATTTATATTGATCTGGAGAAACGACACAGTCTAAACCAGCCTTCAACTGTCTTCACCCAATTTGCTCCTCTCTTGGCATAGTTCTGCACAAATTGATTTCTCCCCCTCAGTGGCCCTTAAATTCCAACACTCCAGATCTGCCCATTATTTGTTTAATGGATAAAGCCTGTGAACCTGAGCTTGTTATTATTGCCTTTAGGCAACGCCCCCTAAAGTGTGACAACTCATTCTGGTTCCTTTTCATTGGACATGACAATGCGGGTGAACCTGCAACCTCACGGGCTTGTCAGCAGCCACACGACTGACCCCAACATTTCTGTAACATTTCTACCCCTGGGGGTAAACTGTGGCATCTGGGTGGAAGTCTCTGATGCTCCAGCGCGAGAGTAGAGTCAGTTTAACCTCGGTTTACCAAATCTGCTGAGTTTAGAGACTCATGCATTGTCCAGTGCGGAAATTTGAAGACAAGGCATTTTATTTAATGACCCACATCAGGGTCTGTTATTCCATTCTTGTACAAGAACAGCACTGAAGAGCGTTTTCTTCCTCTGCCACAAATCATTCTCTACTGAATTTAGCTTGATGAATTGGATGTGTTAGATCAGACTGAATACAAAGCTACCCCCAGGAGTCTATGAATCAGATCATGTTCAAAATCCATTTGACCTCAGACCTGATACAGCTGTGGCTAGCTTGGACAACTTATACAATATATTCACAATCAACATTTAATATTTGGGGTCAGATGCATAATTACCACTGTGTTGCCTGAGCTTTTCTTTTTTACACTTTGGAAACTGTCCAAAATAATAATAATGATAATACATTTCATTTATAGCGTCCATAGCTGGTTGTTCTCCGATTCTCCTCTTCATGATGTGCTGTATATTTTCAGACTGGTACTGCCGTATATGAAACTGTAGTGCATCTGTGTTTTTCTTCTTTTTCAAAACCAGCTGAACACAGCATATGGTTGAATGTCGTTTGCTCAATTTAAAACAAGAGCAAGTTTCAGGTGATCTTTTAAGTGTGTTAAGCAACTTTTTTCCCAAACTACTCCTAAGTCCATGGGATATCATATGTTACAGTGACGTGATGGCTGCGCCTTCTGAGGGCTCAAAGGTCACACACATTCAATGATCTTTTCTGGCCTTCATGTGGTGAGCTTCAAAGTGATGCATCAAGACCCATATTTGGACGCTAGGCTTTTTGTGCTTTTTGTCGACATCTGATACCCAATCACAATCCCCTGTTACAAGCTTACCTGCTTATTGTGCTTACCTGCTTATTTTATTTAATATTTTATAAACTGTTAATTTTTTATTTTGCCCCATCTCACATTTTTGTATGTGCTGTAGTCAATCAAATTGGTAAAATATTAAATGTATTTTTTTTACACTTCTGTCAGTCAAATAAAAATTGTAAAAAAGATTTAATTGATGCTAAATGTCAATAAAAAGGACAAAATACGATGACATTTTAAAATAAATAAATGAATATATATGCATTTACATATCCATTTATTGTTTTAGTTTAAAGTAACTACCAAGGTACAGAAACAATCAAGCATTTTATCTGTATGTAAATAGTCATACCCCATTAGCTGGCCCCCCGTTATCTCTCATCATGGCTGCAGGACAGATTTTCGTCCATGTTATTTACCTCGTTAAGCCTTTACCCTGGTCTCACACCCTCGCAACATTGTGCAAAGTGGCAGGTGTATGCATTTCTCCATCTGTAGCTCACCAAACTTGGGTCCGTGTTAGCACTGTAGCCTAGAACGTGGTCAGTAATGCCAATTGTATAGTTTCCTGCTGTTGCTGGGAGTGGGTGGGTGAAACAAAAAGAAGGAAATTTGCATCTATCACAGCAATAACCAGACAAAGACGCAGCAGGATATCACTGACATTTTCACTGGATTTCATCAGCCTCTCAACCAAAAGCAAAAATGGCGGATCATCTCAAGTGAGTATAAACGCTTGCGTTTGGAGACGCATGCTTAGCTTGAACACACTGATCCCCGGAAATCTGACTTTTGTTTGCTAGATGGCAAAATGTGACCATCACTGATACTATTTTACATTTAAAAAAACAATTTGGAGCTGAACTAGGATTTTAATGATTTTCAGTACTTAGACGGTTGGCTGTGTTATTTTAAGGCAGGGGTCTTCACTTTTTAACCTATTACGATAGCTCGCCAACCCCGCCTCTCGCCACTTTTAGGGGATGGACCAACAGGGGCGAGCTAACTGGGTTTGACTGTAACCAAATAACAATGATAACTAAGACTTACTAAATAAATAAATACATAAATAAGTTCTAAACAATCAACAAAACACAAATTCTTGTTTTTATTACATTCTACAAAGTTTCACACTGGTTGGTGACCAAAGACATATTGTGAAAGCATACAGTTCTATAACTGGAAATGCATCTGCTGAGTTGTGAAAGGAAAGGAAAAAAGGAACTCTGGATGGAAGATCCCAAAAGGAAGTGCGTTCTTGCACTTTGTATCAAAGAAAATGTCCAAGCCTAGCTTATCAAATTGTATAGTAACTGGGAAAAAAAGTCAATCAGATACACGTTGATGGGATATTCAGATGTAATTGTGAAACAGTTGCAGAAACAAATTTACAGTACCCTCCATAATGTTTGGGACAAAGACCAATTTATCTTTAATTTACCCTCTAATCCTCATTGTAAAATTTTAAATCAAACAATTCTGATGGGATTTCTGATGTGCACGTTCCAGACTTTAATTCAAAGTTATTCACATACATTGTAGTTTCGCTATGCAGAAATTACAACACATTATGCCAGCCCCCCTCATTTCAGGGCACCATAATGTTTGAGATGATTGGCTTCACAAGTGTTTCTGATGACTCAGGTGTGATTCCTTGCTTCATTAGTGCTGGGATAAGATATCTAGGCTTGTTTAAGCCATTTGGAGTATGTAGTTGCCATTGTTCAGCAAGAATAAATAAGAATAAAAACTAAAATAAAAAAATTTGGTTTGACATCAGTCAAAATTTAGAATGAAGAAAATCAACTGTCACATCATTAAGAAAATATAATGGACTGGCATTATGGCAGCCACCAATTCTGCTAGTTTTTCCACTTAAAAAGATGAGAGAGTCTGTAATGTTCATCATAGGTTCACTTCAGACAGAAAAGTAAAAAATCCAAGAGATCACATTGTATGATTTTTAAAGAATTTCTTTGTAAAATTGTGCAGAAAGTAAGTATTTGGTCAAAAACAAAATTTCACCTCAATACTTTGTAATGTAATCTTGGTTGGTCAAACGTTTCCTGTAGGTCTTCAACAGGTTTGCACACACTGTAGCTGGTATCTTGGCCCATTCTTCCATGCAGATCTTCTCTGGAGCTGTGACGTGTTGGGGCTGTTGCGGAGCAACAAAACATTCAACTCCCTCCACAGTTTCTTTATTGGATTGAAGTCTGGGTTGTAAAAATGTTTTTTACGTAGCCACTCCTTTGTTGCCCAGGTGGTGTGTTTGGGATCATACATACACAATACATGGCCCCATTTATCCTTTCCTTAATACGGATCAGTTGCCCTGCCTCTTGCATGGAGCCCCAGGTAGAGGGAGCTCGTCAGTGATCTTGTATTAATTCCATTTTCTAATAATTGCTCCAACAGTTGATCACTTCTCACCTCTCGCCTATTGTAGAATGGCTCATCCCAGTCTTGTGCAGGTATACAATCATGTCCCTGGTGTCGTTAGACAGCTCTTTGGTCTTGGCCATAGTGGAGGTTGGAGTGTGACTGTTTGAAGGTGTGGACAGGTGTCTTTTATATAGATAATGAGTTCAAACAGGTTCCATTTATACAGGTAACGAGTGGAACATAGAAGAGCTTCTTAAAGAAGAAGTAACAGGTCTGTGAGGGTCAGAATTCTTACTTGTTTGTAGGTGCTAAGTTCTTATTTCATGAACAGAAATACAAAGGCTACATTGTAAGATACAAATGACAAAAACAAGATGGCCAGATTTCAGTTTGCAAAAATAATTCCATATTTCCCCTAAGATAGGCTTTGGCTTATACATTGAATTTGGAGACAAAAAGCAAATGCCCAAGATCCAAGTCATACCAGCTTATCTGTTAAACATGGTGGTGCACATGGTGGCCACACTTGTGCAAAAAATGCAACAAAGTACTAAACATGACTATTACTTTGTCCCAAACATTATGGTGCCCTGAAATAAGCGGTGGTGGAATAAAAAGCATTGTCATTTTTACAGGGTGAAACTAATATGTATTTAAATTAAAGTCTAATCATGTTTTAATCGCATCAGAATTGTTTGATTTAAATTGTTACACTGAGGAGCACAGGGGTAAATCAAAGAAAAATCAAATATTATGAAGGGTGTATTTACATAAGCTTTACTACTGTAATCCAAGTGTTGCAGTAACTACATTGTTACTTTTACAGTAACTACATTGTTATTGCATGCATTAATATAGTGGAATTACACAATTAGATAAACTTAGAATATAAAAATACACTTAATTTATTGCTTTTGAAATAAATAAACAGAACACAATGTGGAATATCGCCATTCGCAGGTAGGATCATGCTTTAATTGCAGCACAGTCACTTGTATTACCATATACAGCCCAGGCTACAATCATTTCCCATATGGTTCTTATTAAGACCAGCTCAGCTTCTTTAAAAAAGATGCCTATCATTATAAATTAGCTTCAGTTTCCTCAAATTACAGCAGCGATACCAACATCCTCCCAGAATAACTAACCACACTCTTCAGATTTTCATCTACTATGGCCTCCACAACTTATTTCAGGCCAAACAAAAGGAATACCTCCACCATTACTCTCTCTCTTTGCCTCCCTCCTGCCTCACAACCCTCCCTTTCTTTTCCACACTGTTTGAAAATGAAGCATAAAAATAAAATCCTCTAAGTTCCTGCCAGGGGAAGAAAAAGAGCGCACAGCTACCTCCGCTCCTGCAGTTCATCATCTCTGCTAAAATCCTTTTTGTGTTCGCGTCGCCCCCTCCAAACTTTTTTTGTCCAAAAACCTACATTCACAGTTTAGGATCTGTTTTAAAACCTGGCCCATGAGTCAGTGATCACTGGCTTCACTGTTTCTTTACATGAACTCGCTAAAGCTAAACCGTGCTGTGGACGTAGCCTTAATCAGGAACCACTCATCTGTGATCAAGCTCCAGCAAAACACTGCATTCGGAGAATCGCTACCAATCCTCTTTCACTCGGAGATGACTGATGGCTTGAAGGGGACAGTTAAAAGCTCTGCGGAGACTCCAGCTGGGCCCGTCTGTCTTTTTAGTTTTTCCATTCCAGATGCTAAGCAGCTAGCATGCAAATCAGAACTAGCTTTGCACAGCATGGGACAATTAAACGCTGGTCTTCTCACCACATATAATGTTCTTTGATTTGAGTCGGAGGTAAGACACTTTTACAGGCGCATAGAAAGGGGTCTGGCACATTTAGTTGCTAAGCATCTCCAACCTCCTATGCATGCAGGGATATTACAGGGGGGGCACTTATGAAATGCAAATTTATAGCTTCCTCCACCTCTGCAGTGGAATAGTGGAGACAAGAGCCAAATGGCCATGATTCGAAACGCCAGCCACTGTAAGCTCTTTCTCATCTGGCCCAGATCAATCATCGCTCATTTTTCCTCATGCGTCGTGGCTGTTGAGTTCAAAGCAGGACAGAGAGATAAAAAAAAAAACAACAACAACAGGCAGCCCATTATCGTGCCACCGGCAGTGACACAAAAGCAACGCTTTGCATGGCGTGGGTAGGAATGACTCAAGGCGTGTAGGCCTCTCCTCTGCTGATCTGTGAACAGCCCTTTGTATCCAAACCCTTAACCTTCAGACGAGAGAAACCTCCTAACTGATCTCAGATCAACATAAAGGTGCACAAGTTCATGGGAAGGCATACAGCACCATTTGAATATTCAAATATGCCTGCAGCATTTCTAAAAACACTATTTTCATTTTGCAAGCTTCAGGACTAGACAAGGTCAGAAATGAAGAACAAATCCAGAAATAAAAATGTAAATAAACAGATAAGTTACAATCTGCACTAGAGCAAAAAGGTTAATATAACAAATAATTAAAGCTTTAGCATCATCTAGAGAAACCTACTGAATCAGAAGTTTTCACAGTTGTGATAGGAACCAGACGTCCACTTACATGAATTGACTGAAGGAATATGAAATTTACGTTTAGCGATAACATTTTGATCTACAAAATCTTAAATACAGTCACATGACGCATGACACTAATATGTTTCCGGCTGTTAAAAAAGCCTCCACGGCATCATTAACTGCATGAGTTAATTAGACACGTGTTTAGCGCAAGAAAACAGTGGCACGATGATGACAGCAAAAGCATTAGCAGCAGTAGTATTAGCAGCAATAACATTAGCATTGACCAATATAATTATCACAACTGAACACATTTTAGGCTACATTGCTAACACAGGCCAATGTTTGGTGAGCTATATATAGAAAAATGCATACACCAGACACGTTGCATGTTGTGCCAGGTGTGAGAGGCGAGGTTAACAGCATTTTAATAAAAAATAATAATAAAACATACATTAAAAGTACATAAAAATATGTTACATTGTATTAAATTATTTTACCATTGAATACGTGTAATCAAGAAGCAAGGGTATAATAGTTTTACTAATGCTAATTTGATACCATAATTACCATTTAAACATCTAACTCCAAGTAGGGTAAATTTATGAGTAAATTTACCTTTCAGGCCTTGTGTCTGATTTCTTTTTTAATTCATTAGTATTCATTATTATTCTTACTATTATTATTTATTATTATCATTACCTCACAATCTTAATTATTATTACGGAGGTACTGTAAAACAACATGAAGTCTTGTGTGGCCTGTATGTTGAATCTGTTCTTGTTTCTAATAAAAATATTTGAAACACTATGAGCACACCTGGATTTTACAACATTTTTCTGCTGAAAGAGGAAACCACTGACAGGGAACAGTGTTTAGGCCAGGACCCATGGTTTCCAGCACAACATTGCCCTGAGCATCACAATGCTTTTGGTGGCTTGCCTTCTTCCCATAGCACAATCTAATGCCACCTCTTCCCAAGGGAAACAGGAAATAAAAGACACATTGATTCATCAGGCTTGGCCACTTCTTCTACTGCTCCCTGGTCCACAACCAATGCCTACATACTCACTGTACATCCATTCGGCAGCAGGGGCAGCTCCCATATGCAGTAAACAGTAATACACTGTGTTCTGACACCTTGCTTTTCCAGCAGATACTTTCTCAGCACAGCAGCTCTTATGTGGGATCGAACCCCAAAGCCCTCACACTTCATTAGGTTTTGACCCTGTTGCCAGTTCACTGGTTGTCTATGGGGATCACCCCAAAAGACCTGGAGGAGCTCTGACCCAGGCCTGTAGCCATAATAATGTGTCCTTCCAAACCATTACTCTGGCCCAATTTTCTTGCTTCATCTAGTTCAAAAAGTGACTCTTCACCTGCTGCTTTATAAATTCCACCCTCGAGCGCTGCCATCGTATTGAGACAATCATTGCTGTTCGCTTCACTGGTCAGTAGTATTAATGTGGTTGATCGGTGTAAATACGCAAAAAGAGACGCATCTCTATCTCTCGCTATCTCTTTTAAAGGTCTAGTACGTGCACTAAAGGTTGATTTGATGTTTTATGAGCGTGTACAGAGTTATGATAGTAATAAAAAGGTTTGGGACTATGAGGGCACATGCTGCTACATCGTTGCTGATGTTTTAATTTTTGGATTTGTGATTGTCCAGTATTGGTGATGTTTAATTTTATAGTTTGAAAAAGGATTGTTAAAACTCAAACTCTTTCTCTTTCTCTCCCTCTCTCTCTGTCGCTCTCCTTTGAGATACCAGAGGAGGATGGATTCCCCTTCTGAGCCTTGGTTACTCCCAAGTTTTCTTCATAGAGTCTGGATTCTGTGAAGCTGCTTTCTAAAAAGCGCTATAGAAATAAAATTAAAGTCCTTATCCCTTAACCAGACGATCACATTCATTTCATTAGTGAATTTTGCAACAGTTACATTTATGATTATCTGATATAATTATGCTTGATATTTTGCTGTAGCTGTTGACAGACAGAGAGCTAACTACTTTTATGAATTGCACCATTATGATTTAATAGTTTTCTCATTTTGAGTGTTTCACATAAACACAGGAGTAGTAATATACTCATCTTGTTTAAAATAAAACCCTGTAATACAGAGGTGCTCAACACATCGATCGCGAGCTACCGGTTGATTGCGAAGGCATCGCTAGTCGATCACGGAGCCCTGTCTATCAAAATAAACTACTGCACACGTGAGATCACGCAGTAAACACAAGTGAACCACGAGCCACAGAAAACACTGCAGTACAGATGGAGCCAATCATCC
>JBBIGC010063380.1:0-10954 GCA_037576955.1 Lepidarchus adonis | reverse complement strand
CTTACTAGCTAAATACCCAGTTCAACCGCCAAGTAAGAACGTGTCTCTGCCGCTCGTTTCTCTCTCACTGTCTGCACACTGAGCTCGTTAAAGTTTAGAGGGCAGCGATTGGCTGCTTCAAGTCCACGAGCGGGAGGGGGTGAAAGCACGTGTTCCTCGCATGATTAGTGCGTCAGCTCTCAGTCAGAGTCTCTTCAACAGTAGTATTGGTGCACCTGCGGGCTGCCGGCTTGCTGCGGTTTGCGGGCCGGTTCTAATAATAAATCAATATCATCCTAGGGGCCGTAGAAAACCTTCTCGCAGGCCGGATGTGGCCAGCGGGCCTTGACTTTGACATATGTGTACTAGTAGGTCCATAAATAAACGCCAATTTCCAGCTCTGGATTCATGTCTCACTCTGCTGCCCGGATCATGAGGAGGAAGATCATCTGTGATTATCCCCCACTCCTACTGAAGAGAGCATGCACGGACAGAAAGCTACCTGTAGATGCCTCTTAACATTGAACTCCTGATTATATTTATTCATAGTTTTCTTCTCTTTTTATCGTTCTCCGGTGTCAACCTTCTGAGCCTTGGTTCCTCTCAAGGTTTCCTCCTATATTTAGGGAGTTTTTCCTTGCCACTGTCGCTTTAGCTTGCTCATTGGGGGCTCGGACCCGGATTCTATAAACTCTGTAAAGTTGCTTTGTGACAACGTCAGTTGTAAAAAGTGCTGTATAAATAAATTTGACTTGACTTGACAAATTACAGTTGCTCTGTGTAGAAATGTCACTAGAAAGGCATTGTACCTGGAAACTATGAATCACAGCAACATTGATGGCGACCAGAGCCTCATCCTTCCACAGTGAGGACAGCTTCTGTGTCTCCAAGCCCATCAAATTACCAACCTTCTGTAGAACACAAGGCAGAAAAAACAGAAGCATGAAGTCAAAGAGCTTTCTCAACATCTTGAACCTCTTCTACTAATGCAGAGGCTGAAAAAAGACAACCTCCAGAATGTTGTAGCGCTGAGGATCACAGAAGTCCCTCACTCCGATCTCGATACCCATGTACCAGCCGTTGAAGGGGCATGCTGTGAACTCAAGACCACCAATCTCCAGCAACATGTTGGCCACAGCAGGTAGGGCGTACCATCTGAGGTTCAGATCCTTGAACCAATTATAACTGAATAAAAAATGAAAATAACAGTTAAGTGCTTCAAATTTTAAAGGTTCACTGTACTTTAAGGTGTTGTTTCCCAACCTGAGAAAATATTAAATAGAGTAGGTCATCTTGCTGCCCAACTGTCTTATTCCCAATAATATAAATAGAATAATACCATAGAATTAATGATAAAATCAATTTTTGTTGGCAAAGTAATAATAATAATAATAATAATAATAATAATAAGAAGAAGAAGAAGAAGAAGAAGAAGAAGAAGAAGAAGAATAGTAATAGCAAGAAGAAGTAGAAGAGAAAGAAGAAGAACAACTTATAAATTATAATTTATATTTTATAACCTTTCATACACCTGAATGCAGCTCAGAGTGCAGCAGCAAAATGCATGAAGTACAAATATAGAATAAAAACAGTCAAACATATAATAATAATTAAAAAAAGAGAAAAAATATTTATATGCCTAAATTAAAATAAACAAAAATTAACAAACAAATAAATATAGGAAACATATTAAAAACAAAGATAAGAATATAACTGCAAGCAGTAATCATGAAGTCCAAGCATGGTTGCAGTCCACCCTGGAGGGAGCAAGCCATCCCTGAAAGGACTAAAAAACCTGCACAAATTTGCTGTGTCAGCAGTTCATTTCATTAAGCAGTTCTAGAGATAATAATAATAATAATAATAATAATAATAATAATATATAAGATGTTGACAATTTTCTGTTAACGCGCCCCCTATTGGCCAAACAACAAAAGTATTTCACAGGTGTGCAAAGGGTTACGTGGGCATGAAGTCTACCAAGTTTGGTCACATTTGCATATTGTTCAGAGTCGATATTAGTATTAGCATAACTGAAGGCCATGGCTAAAATATTGATTAGCGCGTTACACTCAGCACGTTCAATAAATCAAAAAAACACTTTAATATCTTTTTTCAGTTTTTCATGTAGATGATGTCCCTCATATAGAAGTACCTCCAAAAGCTACAGTATGAACACTGCTCATATCACCCCTTACCTCAAATTTACAATGGCTGCCTTTTAAAGCAGCATTCAATTTAAAGTTCTACTACTCACATTTAAAGCCCTCCACAACCTTGCTCCTCTCTACTTTACTGCGCTGCTGACTCCTTACACTCCCTCACACTCTCGCAGATCTTCTGGTAATAATCTTTTTCTGGTTCCTTGCATCAGACTTTCTACTCTAGGAGGCAGGTCGTTCAGTTATTTGACTCCCAAACTATGGAATTCTCTTCCGCAATCTCTTCATCTCTGCTGCTGTCTTTCTTCATTTAAATGTGATCTTAAGACCTTTCTATTTAATGAATGATAGTTTTTGTCCTTGTTTCCTTGTGAAAAGCACTATATAAATACAACATTATTATTATTATTATTATTATTATTATTATTATTATTATTATTATTATCTGTACCAAGTTTCATGAGATTCGTGCGAATGGCCTCGGAGGAGATGGTTTTCAAAGATTCACAGGTTTTCCCAAAATGGCTGAAGAAGCCGTATGCAGAAACAGATGTGGTCATGTCAATGAGATGCAGCATCCTACAGGGAACATACCGAAAAAATAAAGGTGAATCTATGCTTCTCGAGATAAAAATGTACACATGCTAGGTATAGCGCCACCTAGTGGTGGTCATTTTCATAACCTGAGGTCTCTGACACTTTGAGCACCAAACCCCCGGAGCGTTTTTATAAAACTTGTACAATTTTGGCTGCAACTGGACTTCAATGTGATAATAATAATGATGAAGAATAAGACTTTAGATTAGATAAACTCCTAATAAACAAACACCATGTTTGAAACAGAAAAGGCAATAAAAATTAAAAGCTCAGACAAAAGTGAGTTTTAAGCCACTTTATAAAATGACGATGATGAACATGTAAGGGCAGGTTGATCCAGATCTTTGGTGCATTAAACCAAAACATTGCTTCTCCATATCTCCTGTATTTCACTGCTGAAGTGTTTAACATTCACTAGATGACTGTTAGGAAGATATTCTGTCAAACACGCTGAAATATAGGAAGATGTCTGTTCATTTATAGCTTTAATAATATATATAATATATTATTTAATATATAATAATATATAATAATATTTAATAATATTTTAAAATAACTTTTTAAAGTAATGAGCTCAAGCAACATAAAGTTTAAACCTTCAAGAACTACAGCTTCCTGGCAATGCACAGCCAGATAAATGGTGAAACATTGTGGCTTAGTTAAAGTGAACACACCCCAGTGACCTCTACATTTAAGCCATCCCATCCACAGCAGTAGAGCACCTTGCTCAAGCGGTAGCAGGCCTCGGACTTGAACATGGGCCACCACAGTGTTATAGTGCTTAGTCCTAAATCCAAAAATATTCATTTTACCAATGTGTTTGGTGTTTAGGCAAGGCAAGGCAAGAATAACATCTGCTCAGTTACAGCTAATTACATTTCTCAGCACTGACATTCACACGGAGCTCAAGAAAAGCTAATGAACAGGTGAAGTTTGAGTTATTCTTAGAACTGCCTCACTTGCCATTGGACCTCCTTGGTGTTAGCTGGCAAAACTGATTTGTTATGTTTGGATGAAAGACTGTGGTGAAGCGACAGGTTTTATTGAGCACTGAAGGCTTTGCCACTTAACTGCATGAAGGGTTGGTTAATTTAAAGGCTCTTTTAATGGGGGCCCTTTGGCTGGGAATTGACTTGGAATTCTTGTGTTCATGGAGCCAGGAGATTAACTGAAGTTTTTCTCTGAGCTCTAGTAGAACACAAACTGCCCCAGAGACCTTAAGGGCTCCAGTGAAGAGCCTTGGTAGCTCTGCACAAACATTAACTGATTTCCCACTAGACCTCTCATCTCATTGCTGCTGTCAGTCTGTAATTTTAGGCAGTAAACACTTACAGACGTCAATCACTCAACGTTAGTATGAAACCTTCTGCACTCAAAGGTTTGATTGGATAGATTCTGGAAGGCATGCTCTGGAATTTCAATGGCATTTGCTATAGCCAGGCCCATAGTCAGTATTCACACCTGTTCCTTGTTTCATCTCCACACTAGCCCCTTGTCAGATCTCTGTTTATTTGGCCGTTGCAATTCTGTTGCTGTTATTTTCCAAAAATCCAGTTAAATCATTTCATTTTAATTCTGCATTGTCCTACATGCAAAAATTTTCTCAAAGTTTTTCTAAATCTCTAAATTTTCTCAACAGTATCGGCACTCAGCGACCAATATGCCATTAGGCGCCTTGCTCAAGGGCACTCAACATTCACAGAATCTTACCCACGATCCTTTAGTCACAAACCCACTTCTCCAACCATTAGGCCATGACAGCCCCACAAAAGCAACGCTGGGATTGGAACCCAGCCTCTCCTGTTTACTAGTAAATCCTTTTAACCAATTAAGTAAGGCACCCAGTATGTTAGTTGTTTAGGTTTTCCTGTTGTTTCCTGTCTTGTTTATCTAAAATATACATGTTGCACTGCAGCGTGTTGCACTTTCTGCCATCAACACCCCTGACAGAAGGTCTGACCAAACAATGGGAGTAAATACTCAGACATGATAACACACACCTGCGCTAAAGTGGAAACGAAACAAGGAACAGGTGTGAATATTAACAATGGGCGTAGCTAAAGCAGGGGCAACGCAAACAAAAGTGACACAAGGAATGCACATGGCAAAGGAAAACCAACAGGAGAACTGTTCTTCATAAAATACATAATATTATTAATATTAATATTAGTGCAAATAATAAAATTGCATTGTCCAATTGGCATCTATTAGACATCATGAGAAAACTGTAACACTGTTTATTTCCCTAGTTTTACAGTTAAATTGCTGAATGAAACCTAGAGCTAAGTATTGCCCTGTCCCCAAAATATAAACCTCTGATTCCATATATCCATCATTTTTCATGTCACATCACTATAAATTAAAACTTATCAATCAGCTTACCAAACACCTGGCAATAGCCTTAAAAAGTACATGAAAATGAATTCAGTGCCAGGTGAATTTTACATGTTCTGCATCAAACTTTATTAGAAACCATCAGCAATGTTAGATTTCAGCAGCTCACTTACTGGGGGTGCTCCATAGAAACCTCTAGAATCAACTCTGGGGAAATCTCAAATAGCTCCGGGTCCTCTCCATTAGCCTGCAGAACCAGTGGTAGAACTTCAAAGCAGCCATACTTTGGTGTCCATCCAAACTGGATACAAAGCTGTTGGAATGTGGAGACACTTGAAACAGAACAACCCAGTGATTCCTCATGTAAAGTTACAGGATGTAATGTTCATTTAAGCTGAACTGTGCATTATGGTACCTCTGTGAATTCCACATTAGCAGGATCGCCGATAACAGTGCCGTCCTCCATCTGATAGCCAGCGTAGTTTATGAGCTGACTGTTCCAGACACGGAAATCATGCTCACCATCAGTTCGTTGAGGGAACACAGTGATGGCCGACCTACCAATATAAGAACGATTAATCTGGGAATCAGGATCTGGAGCTGAGAGGAGATACAAGTGTCCAGAACCAAATTACCAGACAACTTCCACTGGGAATATCAGGATCACCTGAATTTGGACTATATAAACAGGAAGTCAGAGTGACACAGTGTGAAGTATTGTTTTGCCCTGCCCTGCATTGCATACCAAGCACGAACATGACATTTTTGGATTGTATGATACTGAACCTTGCGAGGGTTTCTGGATTTTGAATTTGAATTACGAAATAAAAAACTCTTAACTGCACTTGAGTGCTCTGCCTCGTTTCTTCACAAATTTAATAATAGAAATTGTAATAAAAAAAGGAATCATATTTTTTTCCTTGAAAATAATAATGACAACAAAAACAATAATAACAATATTAATAATAATAATAATACAGGGACTCCTCAGGTTGCATAACACTCGACATTATGGCGATTTGTACATCTCCAGCTCCCATAAATGTATTAATTCCTTTTCCGCATACGTCTTTACGATGTTAAACAAAGTCTGTGAGCAGAGCGGGTGCTAGGGCGCTATATGAGGAAGATGCTGTTGTTCATTTGCCATTTTGGATTCAGCAGGTGCTTATTTCAACTTATAGCGAAAATAATGTTACGTTTCATTTGCAGTAACGGATCTTTGACGTAAGTCAAAGACCCACTGTAATAACAATAGTAATATAAATAATAAAAAGAAGAATCACATTCCATTCTGATATTGACACAAAAAATACAAAGGATCATACATGTGCATTTTTTTAAGTAAAAAAAAATATGAGCAAACCTCAGGTTGCCTCCATTGTTAGCAAATTTAATATGATCACACAGGAGCTGGAACATGTCTTCTGCTGTCCTACATTTACGTCCATCAAAGAGCTAAGGAGGAAAGACATACAGTCATTATGGTGAAATCCTGACTGGACTGAGGGTTGACTATGTGCCAGCAGTACCTGCAGATTGGCCCACTGTATCCTGCCAATGCACCGTGGTGCATTCCTCCATGCCTGCTTGGCCCCAAATGCCAGTTCTTCAGTGGTGAGCTGATATGTTCCTGTAGCATCGATCTCTCTGGCCACTTCATCAACCCGAGCCAGGTGCTCCTCCACTTTAGACCTGTGTTAAATGTTTGGAATTGGATCAATAACAGCAGATTGGCCAAACGGTTTAATCCACAACACAAGCTAACATCAACGCAGGCCTACGTTTTGAAGGACTTGTAGTACTGGTTGATGAAGTCAATGGCCTGAATGAGAAGCTCGTTGGGGGACGGTGGGGCCACAGGAGGGCAGCAAGTCAGACATTTTGGGAACATTACTGAACCCTCGCATACTTTGGGTTTGCAGGGTTGATTCTGGAAGGACACACAAACCAAAATCTAAAATATTAATATTGATTCAACAATCAACTTGACAAACCCATTAAACACTACAGATTTTGCCATACGATTATAAAAGTGTTTCTTCTAAATTGGATTAGGAGCAGAAATGTGACCAAAAGCATTCGGACAGAATTTCTTATTAAACCGATTCATTAAAAAAATAAAACAAATTAGATCCAACAACATATTTAATCAGACCTTTGAAAAGTCAATTTTAAACAATATTTATTTTTGCATAAGATATATTTTAATGCATAACATTATATAGTGGGCTTTATTTAATTTTATTTTATAACAAGTTTTGGAAAAATAAACAAAAAAAAATAAACAAACAAAAAATTATTTTGTCGAATATTTCATTTGCTGTATTAGTTTAAATTAAATTTATGGGCGCTGCCACCTACCTTGGCGGCTTGGTGGTGAAGTGTGTCCTGCTGTCTTGAGCCAGTCTGAAAGTTTTTCACCTGGACAGATACTGGACACCAGCTGGCAGAGACCTGTAAACAGGATAAAGATCAGATCACACTCATACACCTACTTCTGTCACTGAATTTAGTTAAAAATTTTAGTTTGCTTTTCATAATTATATAAAATAATATTTGCACCGACCTTGTTGGAATGAGCATGCGCCTTTGTATGATCTTGAAAATGATTCTTGCCCATGATGTATGAATCTGCCAGCCTCTGCTGTCATAAGAAATGTGCAAAATACAATATAGAATACAAATACAGTCCTATGTAAAGGTTTGCAAAAGTAATTGTTTTTTTTTTTGTTCAATATATGGCAAAAAAGTAAATAATATATCAAAGTTTGCTGAAAATATTGTGCATTTTTTTCCCATGTCCGAGAGAAATTGTGTTACATCTTTTCATTTACAAAATCACCAAAACCTGTCATTTATCAAGGGGTGCACAAACTGTTGCATAAAACTGTATATAACATTATATATTCTTCTAACTTTTTAAACATCTGCACAAATTTAACAAGAACATGTCATGTTTTACAACAATAATAATCAATTTAATAACAATAATTATTATAATGAAAAAGAAAAAGAAGTTAGAGCTGTTCAGAAGTAAACAAACATTTACCTTTTGTTAATCTTCTGTAAGACGTGAGGTTGCCTTCAGAGTGCAGCAGTAACAGACTGTGTTTTCCTACCTTTTATAGGCTGCACCTGTCTTAGTTTTGGGCAGAACTTTACTTCTGTCCCCAGATATTTACTGGTCACATGTATTAGGAAGGGTTGGGGCCATTTTCCAAAATGACCCTGAAGAGTTTTAAGCATGTAGATGCCATTCTGACTAGGAAATGTATACATTTAAATTTATTACACTTCATTTTTTTCAAAAATGAATATATATTAACACATTTTGCAATTTTTGTTAAAGTTTCTCACAAATTGCATTTGTGATTAGTTAATTCTCTTGAACTTTTATTTACCTAATCAATTATTTATCATTAAAAAACAACAATAATAATAATAATAATAATAATAATAATAATAATAATAATAATAATAATAATAATAATAATAATAATAATAATAATATATTTGATTTATAATGCACTTTACATTTGGAACAAATCTCAAAGTGCTACTGGGTGAAAAGAGAAAAAAAATTATCAACATTAAAAACATTAAAAACACAGGGTAACTAATAAAACACATCTTAAGAACTATACGTTCTACTAAAAAGAAAAGATGATCAGGGAGGGCATTTCACAGCATGGGGCAGCAGAACAGAAAGCACGATCACCCATGGTACTCAGCTTAGTTCTAGGGGGGAAAAGACAGTTTGAGTTTGTAGAGTTGAGGGATCGTGTTGAGGTTGGAGTGTTAAGCAGGGGAATCTTGTATTCAATCCTGGCTGAGATAGGAAGCCAGTGAAGTGAATGCAGAACAGGTGTAAAATGTTCATATTTCCGCACTCTCATTAGGATCCTTGCGGCACTGTTCTAGATATACTGTAACTTCTGAAGGTTCTTGCTTGAGATCCCAATGAAAAGTGAGTTACAGTGATCCCGTCTGGAGGAAACGAAAGCATGTTTCAAATTCTCAGCATCTGACTGTGGTTAACATCACACTCTACTTGAAGGGCCCTCAGGTCATTGAGGATCTTGGGAACAGAGTTATGAGCCTCTACAGTCTGCAGAGGCCATGGGTTTTCTAAAGGATTTAGGTCTGGAGAAAGTGCAGCCACTCCATTCGAGGTTCCCCAGTCTCCAGCAGCCGTTCCCTAATGATGCGACCTTCATGAGCTGGAGCATTGTTGTCCATGAAGATGAAATGAGGCCTGTGTTGTTAATGCAGGGGCACAATGACTCGATAAAGGATGTCATTCAGGTGGTATGGGCTCCTCACTGTACCATTCATAAAGTGCAGAGCAGTCCTGTATTGATTAGAACCAACACTGTAGCACCACCACCACCATAATTTCTGCTCAACATGAATCAACTATTATCAGAGACAAGCACTGAGGTCACTGCTTCCTCGTTCAGTGTAAATGCTCCGTGGTGCCTGGTGGTGTGGTCAGGTTACCTTGCAGGTCGTCCAGCACTCAGACCACGCTGATGTAAATGGTTTTGAATGGTCTGATTTGACACTTGGGTTCCTCTAACCTCCTTAAATGTACCTGGAGATGAGCGGCTTCATCATCTGGTTCCGCAGGGCACTGTTCACAGTGAAGCATCATCAGTGTGGGATGTGGCCAAAGGACGTCCGCTTCTATGTCTTTCTGTGACTCGTCCAGTCTCTCTGTATCTGCTGTAACCTGTTGATGACTCTGTGACTCTCTAAGCTTAGTGGCCACTTCCATCTGAGAACATGCTGTTTGAAGCCTCGTGAAACCCATTCCATTAAGCTCACTACACACTGTTCTTGAGCTGATCTGAAGGCCACATGAAGGTTGGATGTCTGTAGCGATCGACTCTGCAGAAAGTTGGTGACCTGACCCCAGAGTTCAAGTACGCATCCACTGACCCCACTCTGTCATTTTATGAGACCAAACACTTTGTGGCTGTCGTTCCCAGTAGGGAACCACTGACAGTCAACTGTGGAATATTTAGTTAATGAGGAAATTTCACCACTGGACTTTGCACAGGTGGCTCCTACCACACTGGAATTCACTGAGCTCCTGAGAGCAACTCATTCTTTCACTAATGTGTGTTGAAGCGTCTGACGCCCAGGTGCTTGAGGTTCTACACCTGTGGCCATAGAAGTGATTGGAACCTTTTTAATTATTTTGATGAGTGAGTGAATACTTTTGGCAATATAGTGTATAGGACAAATTCCGGAGCTCTGGAGAGGAAGGAGATACTGGTCTGTTCTTGTTCATTTCCAGTTTGAGCTTTTTCAAGACATTGGCAGTTGTCATGAAGCCAAGAAGAAGTGGGGATAATGTCAGAAGTGTAGGTAGCAAAATAAGATCAGCTGGACCTGTCGTAGAATATAGTTGGAATAGAGCTGGAGAGGCATTTATCCATTGAAGAAAACTGCAAAATCCTCTGAGGTGGAAGAAAATTAGGGGTTTGAGGCAGATTCTTCCATCTTGGCTATGAAGAAAGAAGACTTTGGTGCAGATACATATGTAGTAAATTTATACTGAAGGATACAATATGAAAGGAGATCAGAGTTTTTTCCACTGCTCTCAGTTCTCTTTTGTTGTTGTGGAGAACAATTGCATGATGCCCTTACACCAAGAAGGTCCTGGGTTCGATTCCCGGGTCGGTCACAGGTGTCTTTTCTGTATGGAGTGTACAAGTTCTCATCGTTTTTGCGTGGGTTTCATCCAGGTTCTCCTGTGTTCCAAAGGCTTGTGGTTTAGGTTAACTGGCTACTCTACATAGGTGTGTGTGTGTGTGTGTGTGTGTGTGTGTGTGTGTGTGTGTGTGTGTGTGTGTGTGTGTGTGTGTGTGTGT
>JBBIGC010063351.1:0-10955 GCA_037576955.1 Lepidarchus adonis | reverse complement strand
ATCAGTAGAAACACACAGTGGATCAGTAGAAACACACAGTGGATCAGTAGAAACACAGTGGATCAGTAGAAACGCACAGTGGTCACTTTCCCACTTTATGTTCAAGGCAATTATGAAAAATGACTGACTTTGGCTTTGGAGCAATACTGCTTTGTTATCATAGCTGCTTCCCAGGACAGGAACAGAAGTTCACTTTGCCCTATGTGGCAGAATGGCCTGTATGTGCAACTAACAACAGTGTCTTTATCACCGAGGTCTAATTATGGAGGTCCAATTGAAGAGAGGAACAAAGGGCTCTTTTGATGGTTTAGATTGTGTATGGCAGATTGTATGCTGTGTAGTTTGAGCAGTTTGGACACAGGCCAGACTGAACTGAAGATAAACTGTACTGATAGTGGGACTGGTGCTGCTATCGACTCTGAACTGACCTTGATTCCTTTCACCAAAAGTACAAAAGATCGTTGCTAGGTGACAGGGTGAGAATAGATTAGGCCCAACCGATGCATCTGTTGACTGATAATATCGATCATTCACAGGGTTTATTTATCGGTAAAGAAAATACTGCAGAAAAACTCACATTGTTCTTTGTGGCATCACCATTATAACTTGCAGTTTCCCTAAAATGAGGGAAAAGCCTGGAGAGTTATGCCAGTTACCCTCTCTTGCGGTCTCTAGTGCCACCTTTATAAATGGCCTTGTCCACACATAACCGGGTATTCCTAAAAGCAGTGATTTTCCTTTTTGTTTTTTTAAAAAATTACATTTTGCACAAATTTCTCTGTCCACATAGGAACAAAAAATAGTGTAAAACACGGTCAAAACGCATGCTAAAGCAACAGGTGGCGATATAACCCTAAACCGTATATCGGCCAATCAGAAGCCTTGGCAGGGGAAAGTCATTGCTGTTCCAAGTAAGTGGATATAAACAAACACTGCACAGTGATGTCAAAGGAAATATCACACAGTTTTCATAAAATGATAGTTTCTCTTGGCCACACAAAAAAATATTCACCTTGGAAGACCTTTATGAAAAATTTCAGTGAACTAAAACAGCGTTTATGTTTAAAAACGCACAGATAATACCCTGCTACGTATAGACAGGGTCAATGACTCTTTTTCTTTTTTGTTTAGTTTTCTCTATTTTTAATGTAGGCTTGGTTCCCCATCTGAGTCTTGGTTCCTGCCAAGGTTCCTTCCTCCTGGGAGTTTTTCATGCCTCCATCACCTTTGGCTTACTCATTGGTGGCTGGATTTTATCAAGCTGCTTTATGAATTGAATTGAACTGAATTTGCAATTGAACTGATGTGCTGTGTCATGGGGGGAAACAGGCTATGGGTCTATTTTATAAATGTTGAGTGAGACAATCGACCAATCAGAGGGAAGGTAGTTCTACTTGTTTATTTCTATAATCCTGGTCTGGGAATGTCCCCCGGAGACAAGTCGGGAGGCGTGTCATGTTCTTTAGTCGCTCATGTGACTGTTGCATATCCAGATCCTTAGGCTCAGGCTTCCAGTACATTAACTTCAAGAACTGACTGTTCACTTACTGCCTAGTATATCCCACGCCCTGACAGGTGCCATTGAAATGAATTAACTACAGTCAATGTTATTTCCTTCCCCTGCCAATGGCTGATTGTTGTAATTTGTATGTACTCAAGTTTAATAAGTGCCATAACTTTTGCAAAGGCCACATTGATATTTTTGGGCAAAATCTTTAACTCCTTGTAACTTTCTCTTCCGTTTTTTAATCTGACAACCCAGTGAGTCTAGCAGGGGGACGTCTGCCACTACTACCATTCATGCAGAGCTTAGGCGGCTGTAATCCATTTAAACGCCTTTGCTTTTGCCCTCGGTGAACTTTGCAAGGGAAAATCAATTACATAACAGCGGCGTGAGTTCCTTCAACAGGATCGAGACTGGGTTATGTGGCGCACGACTGCTGACATAAATAAAAAGGTTATTTTAAGGTTTATCACTTTACCCCTCACTTTGAAGCCATTTCTGTTACTGCGCCTTTAAGACTGACATATCATCATTTTCTGAACACACTGCGTCATGAAAAAACTTTTTTGCCGTAGTATGTGCAAGATTTTAATAAGTTGCACATTTCTGCAGCCCATCCGAGTTCATTGATTTTGTGATGTCACAAAAACCAATGCATTTTCAGCTTACAGCACTTTCGCTCATTATGTCTACAACACTTTAGCCCCGCCCATTCGCTCAGAAGCTATAAAGAGCGTTTGTGTCTGGCATTTTTGCACCTGCATTTTGCATATACATTAATTATGATTACATAACGCCACATACATTTTCAAACTGGACCTTACTGACCCAATCAAAATGCAAGGAAATTTAGCTTTTTATATTGGTTTTTATACTGGTTGGCCAAATCATTGAAAGTCATTTCCTTGTGCTTTTGTCAGTTCAAGAAGAGAATGCCTTTAACAATATTTCACAAAACCTTTTCCAGAAACTGAGATTGTAGAGTATCTCACAAAAGTGAGTACACCCCTCACATTTTTGTAAATATTTTATTATATCTTTTCATGGGACAACACTGAACACATTGTAAATTTGCTGTCCCCCTCAAAATAACTCAACAAACAGCCATTAATGTATAAACCGCTGCCAACAAAAGTCTACGTCTGAGGGAAAATGTGCAAATTGTGCAAAAAGTGTCAATATCTTGTGTGGCCATTCTTATTTTCCAGCACTGGAGTTCACTAGAGCTTCACAGGTTGCCACTTGAATCCTGTTCCACTCCTCCATGATGACATCATGGAGCTGGTGGATGTTAGAGACCTTGTGCTTCTCCACCTTCCTGTCCTTCCTGTGCCAGCAGCACTCATGGAGTCCCAAACCATGACACTCCCACCACCATGCTTGACTGTGGGCAAGACATAGTTGTCTTTGTACTCCTCACCTGGTTGCCTCCACACACAGTTAAGACACTATCTTAACTAAATAAGTTTATCTTGGTCTCATCAGATCACAGGACATGTTTCCAGTAATCCATGTCCTTAGTCTGCTTGTCTTCAGAAAACTGTTTGTGGACTTTCTTTAGAAGAGGCTTCCTTCTGGGACAACAGCCATGCAGACCGATTTAATGCAATGTTTAGCGTATGGTCTGAGCACTGACAGACTGACCCCCACCCCTACAATCTGCAGCAATGCTGGCAGCTCTCATACGTCTATTTTAAAAAGACAGCCTCTGGATATGAAGCTGAGCATGTGCACTCAACATGGTAAAGCCTGTTTTGAATGGAACCTGTCCTGTTAAACCACTGTATGGTCTTTGCCACTGTGCTGCAGCTCAGTTTCAGGGTGTCTTCTTACAGCCTAGGCCATCTTTTACAATTCATTTTTTCTTTGCCATGAGGTGCTATGTTGAAAAGATGGGGTGAGACACTGTAAATGTAAGATATTAAAATATTAATCATGTGTGTCAGCTCTGATGCTGGATTTACAATGTGCGTAACTGAACACACACCCAAAAAGTTGTATTTTCCTCACATAACTAAAGCACTGCCCAAGTCTAGAGCCCTGTTTTATACACATTCATTCTTCTCATTGTCTTCTTTCACATAATGAGGATCGTTGCCTTTGTTCAAGAAGTGAATGGTGGCAATAACAACTCAAGAGACATGACATTTGATTTATGGCCCTGTTAGTCAGGTCACCTATATGTGTGTTGCACAGCACACACACACACACACACACACACACACACACACACACACACACACACACACACTTACAAACATGTCCTCGCCCAGTGAAAACAATACAATACGTCTACTGACCTAAATTCCTATAGAAATGTGTAACATGTTACAAAGAATCAGGTTGTCTGTACCGAATGTGAATGTTTCACAATAATTAAAAGTTTAAAGAAAAGTTCAGAGAAAAATTCAACTGTGGCGGCAAAGATTACAGTGTAGCGGGCCACTACTGAGAACTATTATATACTAGTATATAGTTTATACTAGTATATACTAGTATATACTCAATTTAGCAAATCTCTCTTTAACCATTAGAATATAACAGGCTGTTTTTTTACTGTGATTGGTTGGTTGCCCTATATTGCACCTAAATAATAAAAAAACTAATACATAATAAATGGGTGCTAAACTAGACTAAACTGGTGAATATGTAAATGTGGTGGTACACATGACATCACATAAACAGTGAATTCAGAATGGGTTGTTTTTGCAGCTTAGTTTCCATATTTGGACTGGAGTTTCAATGGTATGTTTAGGAACTTAAGCCATATTTACTAACTAGTTTGATCATTTTAATGTAAAAATGAGGAAAATTCAGTTTTAATCCCAAATATTCTTGCTTATGTATTTCTTTTATGGTTGTCTATGAACATGAGTAAAAGTATACTGAAATCGCCCAGTTCTGCAGTATCAATTAGGAAAAATATATCTGATTACCTATGAGTTTGGTGACTTGCTTTAGGAGTGTTTTTAATAAAGTATTGCTAATAATATTTCATTTTAGCCTTGGCCTTATCATCAAGAGATAGTTTGATTCCCAGTGGTGCTACAGCTAAGGAAGCATAATTAGCTTTGTTCACTTTGAGTAGATGGTCTTCTGACCTCCTCCATTCACTCAACATAGATGTCTCCTAGTTCAGTGGTCCCCAACCACTGAGCTGCGGGCCGGTACCGGGCCGTAAAAAAAATGGAAACTTTTTTAAAAATCTCAATCCGTAGCATCTAAGTGTGTTAGAGACTCAACTTTCCTCTTATTCTGAATGAAAGTCATGTCAGAAAACCCTGAGATCACCACAACAACTCTGAAAACTTATTCTGAAAGGAACGTTTACACATTACCATAGCAACCAGAGCGCGTGAGGGGCAGAGGAGGACGTTACTCTGATCGTTTTTAGCTCATTTCAGGAGGATGCTGCTAATAAAGTTACGTAATTACACAGTGGATTCACCTTTATTATTATATTTACTAAATACCAGAGCTTTTGTGTTGGTTGTATCATTTTATTTTGTTGTTTTTTTCAGCGAATAAAAATATATGGTTGGATTTTTGCTAAAATAAGTACAATTAACCAGTCCACAGGTAATAATGTATCAATTGTGATTTGGTGTGGAATGTTTCCTTCTGGAGTAACACAGTGATGGTGAATGGAACCAGGCATCTGCCCCAAAACGTGCTAATGATGATGTTCAATCTTCTGCCCATTCCACTGTGTAGGTTGGGTTAATGAGGAATGGGAGCCTGCTAGCCGAAGCCAAACCAGAGGCAGTAATGAAGCAGCACAATGCAACAGTGAGTTCATCCTCATACACAAACGGACGCCCTGACCACTTTATCAGAAACCCCTCCCTTGTAGCTCTCCCTACAGGTTCTAAACTGTAGCCCAGAGGTGTTCAGATCCAGTCCTGGAGGAACGGATTCCAGCA
Source organism: Lepidarchus adonis (assembly GCA_037576955.1). Classification (NCBI taxonomy): domain Eukaryota; kingdom Metazoa; phylum Chordata; class Actinopteri; order Characiformes; family Lepidarchidae; genus Lepidarchus; species Lepidarchus adonis. The sequence goes on along the minus strand of JBBIGC010063351.1, from coordinate 5,528 downwards.
CAGTTTGGTGATTTCCCTGCTCAAGCACACCAGGTTAACTCACCTGTTAATTGCCAGGTTTAGTGAGTGTTTTTGAGGAGGAGAAATACTAAACTGTCCAGGACACCGGCCTCCACGACCGACTTTGGGCATCCCTGCTGTAGCCCATATGTTGATTGTGTAAGCCATCCTTAAGCCTTATATGATGTGTGTGTGTGTGTGTGTGTGTGTGTGTGTGTGTGTGTGTGTGTGTCAGTCCCTAGAAAGTGCTTTTCTACAGCTTTGTGAGGACTCTGACCAAGTGGGGTCCAAAGATAGCCCACAGGCTCCTGTACACACTAACAGCCCATCTCCAGACAGCCTGAAGGATGAGAGCAGAGAGCTCCTGGGGACAAATATTCAAGCAGTGACAGATATGCCCAAACTCAAAGGTACCTAGCAATGGGTGTGGCTGTTCAAATAGGTGAATAACGTATATCTTCTAATAACAGCCCGTCTCCAATAGCTGCTGGGTAACATCCCCCCTTCCCCATCCCACCTCCGAGCTTTCACTTTCTACCTCCATGTTTTAACAGAATTTATTCCCTAAAAGGGTTAAAACGGCTTAAAACAAACCTCTCATTTCTGAAGACTATGTCATTACTAATTTCTGTCGTGATATCTGAGGGTTATTGATGGATATTAAGCGGCTCTGTTTAAACTTATCGCTGCATTCGGTGCTAAACCACTCCCACAATAACAGCCAATCACAGACAGGTATCACCTCCGAACAGACAGAGGGATGATTTTAGTCGTCATTTATCTTCTGTCAAAATAAATGGAAATAAAGATGCATGACATTTTATGGCCATAAATACCATCACCAATCCGTCTGTGAGGAGAATAATAGCTCGTCTCCAGTAAAGGCCTGTCTCTATTAAACGCCGGGTTGACCGAATATGTTTTTTTAATAAACGCCGGGGTTACTATTAGAAGATATACAGCATCTCACTATTTGTTTACTTAATCAGCTATTCATATAAGACACATATAACAATATCAAATCTCTACTTATTTACTATCCTGGTCCAAACTTTTCCAAACAGCCCTTACTGAGTACAGTTAGTTGAATGCTCTTGGTTGAATGCAATCAATTCATCACAGCAATATTCTAACATCTAGTGCCTTCCCAGAACAGTAGACACTTGAAAGAAGCACATGCTAGCTTTCACGCTTCCAGAACTGGTGGTATTGTGAAACTGGACCCTAAACCTCCCTAACCTTAGAAAATCTGGAAAAAAATAATAAATATTTAGATAAAATATGGATATTTAAATAACAGTTCAAATGTGGGAAAAAATTATTGTGTTTGCATGTGTTTGTACAGCGGACTGGAAGGTAAGAGCACGACACTTCATTCCGAAATGGAGAAATATTGCTGCATTGACGATTAAAACGATGGTACGGATGAGGAGAAATCCTGGGTAATTATAAATATGCATATTATCTATAATCCTGTTGTTCATCATGTCATCAAGTTCAAATCATGCCAGATATTTTCAGGAATTTAAATAAAATTGGTTTATGAAATATGATGTGTGAAGCACAAGGGCCACAATCCTATGTTTTTCATGAATTTTATTTGCACCATTCTAAATTAATGATTTTGCAATCTCTTTTTACTCCTTATAAATAAGCTGTTTTTGTAACTGCTTTTAAATCAAATCATGTACATTTGTACATACCCCATTTGCAAAAATGCTGGGACATTTTGTAAAATGCATTAACAGCAATCTGTATTTGTTTATTCTGAACCAAAAGTAAAAAGAAAGGACATTTTCACTGAACAAATGTTTTTATGAATAAAAGCAAATTTAGAATTTGATGCTTACAACACACTGAAAAGTTGAGATAGAGGCATGTTTGCCACTGTGTTGCAGTTTTGCAAGCCCCATTCTGAGTTTGGTTGCTCAACAATCCATAGTCGTCATTGATTGATATTCCTGTCATTGATTGATATTGATTGATATACCCGATATGAACTGAGAATTCACAGGATTTGCTGAATCTTTTCACAGTATTATGTATTGTATATTATGGAAAAACTCAATACTTTGTTTTCTTGTGTTGAGAAATGTTCTTTTTGAACATTGTAAATGTTCAAAGCATCAATTTCAGAATTTGTTATTATTTAAAAAATACAATCAGGTTTCCTCCGGGATAATAAAAGTATTTCTGATTCTGAAGTTAGCAAGGCGCACAATTAAAAGTCACTTCACAGATGAAAAAATCAGTTTACAAACTACAGATTTAAGTTTTTATTGTATTTCACAAAATGTCCCAAACATTTTTATAAGTGGGGTTTGTAAATTAATAAGCTACTCTGCACTCTGTCTCATTCATAAAACACTTTGGGCTTAAATATGAATCATTATCCCTTCACCGTTTAAACTTCAAACTACTATAAGCTCAATATTAAAATCAATAAAATTGTATAGATTTTTTATTGTTGCGCCCCTCCCCCCCTCCCCCTCTCTCTCTCTCTCTTCCTCCAGGTCCATGTGTTTCCAGTTCCTCTTGCCAGTGATTCAGATCTGTCTGATGTGTCTATGTATCGGAGCTGACCCGAAGGGCATTGAGGTGGCTGTGGTCAACAATGAAACAAGCTCCACCGCCTACAGCCATTCTCTTCTCTCTTTCCTGGATAACACTAGCATCATACAGGTACCTGTACACATTCAAGGCTGAAAGATATCAGTATCACTATTAATATCAACCATGCATTGTGATTCTTTAGCCTTAAAATGCTCTACTAATGTTAAAGTAACAGTAAAAGAAAATGCAAAATAAGTTACATTTGCCATTATATTATTTGTTTGGTAGTTCAATCATTTGGAGCATAGTGTGATTCCCTCTCAATAAGTTTGATCCCAGACAAATCTGTATTTGAAAACATAAGAGGAGATATTTTATGATTTAAATTTGATGCAAATGTGTTGTTGTGTGTTGAGTATTGTAGTTCGGAATTTTCAATAATTCAGCTGGGGACAGTGTATGAGAGAGACTAGACAAAATTTTGGTTTGGGAGGGATGTTCACCAAACAGAAAGGTTGGGTGGGAGGGGTTTACCACCCCCCCCCCCCCCCCCCCGTGTTTTTTTATCTCAGTGAAGCTTCTGTTGTAGAGTTTCACTTCTTTCTCACTAATGGCACCAACCATAATTGCAACACAGTGACTATCCAAAAATGTGAGCAAGGTCCAGGCTGTCTAAGAAGCACATGGCAGAAAAGGAAATGAGACCTTATGCATTTGACTGGCAGATGCAATAAAAGAAACATTTTAATTGCATATTTACTGTTATTACTATTTATAATGACAATATACAGTATCTCACAAAAGTACACCCCTCACCTTTTTGTAAATATTGTATTATATCTTTTCATGGGACAACACTGAAGATATGACACTTTGATACAATGTAAAGTAGTCAGTGTACAGCTTGTATAACAGTGTAAATTTGCTGTCCTTCCAACATAACTCAACACAGCCATTAATGTCTAAAACACTGGCAACGAAAGTGAAAATGTCCAAATTGTGCCCAATTACGTGACTTGTTAATGTTACAAAGTCTCAGGTGTGAATGGGGAGCAGGTGTGTTAAATTTGGTTGTGTTATCGCTCTCACACTCTCTCATACTGGTCACTGGAAGTTTAACATGGCACCTCCTGGCAAAGAACTGTCTGTCTGAGAATCTGAAAAAAAGAATTATTGCTCTACATAAAGGTGGCATCAGCTATGAGAAGATGACCAACACCCTGAAACTGAGCTGCAGGGCTGGTGTCCCAGAAGGAAGCATCTTCTAAAGATGGTGCACAAAAAAGCCCACAACCAGTTTGTTGAAGACAAGCAGACTAAGGACATAGATTACTGGAACTGTGGTCCTATGGTCTGATGAGACCAAGATAAACTTATTTGGTTTAGATGGTGTCAAGCATGTGTGACGGTAACCTGGCGAAGAGTACAAATACAAGTGTGTCTTGCCTACAGTCAAGCATGGTGGTGGGAGTGTCATGGTTTGGGACTGCACAAGTGCATCTATTTTTAGACTAATGACCAACCTTAAATTCTCTCCTGCAGGTCAATCTGACGCATTCTAAGGCTTTTGATGGGATCCATAATGGAGAGTACTGGGGGGTTATAGAGTTTGGCCAGAACTTCACCAGCTACCTGACCAAAAGGTGAGCTCCATTTCAAACTCTTGAGGCTGATTTGATTCAGCACTGTTTAAACACATTGTTCTATCTGCTTAGGGCTAGTTTATGGTTTGACATTCATCAGTTATATAGGCGCTAGCAGGCAGGTTTGAACGCTTGTGTTAGGGATTTTGCGATATAATACTATTGGCCATAACAGTGATATTACAAACATGAAATAGTAATATTCTGTTGTTAATGCCTTTGTAATACCATGAATATTCTATGATAGTAGCCCTTAGTGTGCATTCCCATTGAATACATTTTTAGAGTTCCACACTCCTGTGAGCACGTTTAAACTGCAGTTTCAGTAAGCAAACAGCGAACATATAACTCTAACCATAAACAATTTAAAAGTGTTTATGATCTTATGTTATAATATTTCAGTCTTATATCGCACATTTTCAGGTATTGGTTTGTCATATGAGTTGATGAATGAAAAATGGCGAGAACTATTCTCATGTGTGACATTCTCGAGTGTCCACTGTGTTTGAATGTGATTTACTTGTGAACCTGCACTTATTTTTGGGGTCATGTGGAGTAGTCTTCATCCCCCACGTACATCAACACCCTGTTGCCAATTCACTAGTTGTCCTTTGGATTACGTGTGATAGGTACTAACTACTGCAGACCTGGAACACTCCACAAGACCGTTATCATATATATTCTATATATCATATAGAACTGCATCATTGTCTTCTTTCAACTTCACTTGTCTCCCTTGTGTAAGATCATTTCTCTGTGCAGTATAATCACATTTCACTTAATCATTTGCACTCATGTTTAAAAATTCAGAGACTTTTATATTTAAGAACCTTATTCTTATCTACTATTTATTTTTTATATTATTGTTGGTTTACTGCCAAATTACTTGCACTGTTGGAGCCGCTGTAAACGAAATTTTGTTCTGTTGTTCACTGTCCGTGAACAATTATGAATGACAATAAAGACTAGTCTAAGTCTAAGACCTGTTGTTCTGGAGATGCCGTAGTCATCACACTAAGGTCAAAATGGCTCAGATAATTACGCTTTAAGAACTGACTGTATATCCCATCCCGGGTCCGATGCCATTGTAATTAAATAACTCGATAGTCAATGTTATTCACGTCACCTGTCAGTGGTGTTTATGTTTTGGCTGATAATTGTATGTTGTTAAAATCCTTGTATTACGTCACAGTGCATTGTGTGTGGGAGGTGTCTCGGGTTCTAAAAATACTGAGAGTCAGGTGCTGATGACTGTAGTGCAGGAGAGAGAGAGAGAGAGAGAGAGAGAGAGAGAGAGAGAGAGAGAGAGAGAGAGAGAGAGAGAGAGAGAGA
>JBBIGC010063341.1:0-10956 GCA_037576955.1 Lepidarchus adonis | reverse complement strand
TACAGACCCTGAAGGACCTCAGTCTGCGCAGGAAGTACAGTCTGCTCTGACCCTTCCTGTATGTGGCCAGTGCATTTATGTCTACATTTTCTAAAATTTGCTCTGAAACACTCCATAAATACTTAACCCTTTGATTCAATATGAACCTAGTAGTGCCTACAACAAGGGCGCCCAAATTCGGTCCTGGAGACCCAGTGAATATGGCAGTGTAAGCAAGGAAAACCCAAATCTGACCCTCCAGAACTGAGTTTGGGCATCTTTGTTGTAGGCACTACTAGATTCATATTGGTGTGGTTGTTGAATTTTAGAAATGTCAGAAAATCAAGGCACAAATATTGTTTATTTATGAGTTGCTATCCTGCTCCATTGGCTGGGACAGTGTTTTCCCTGTATTTTTACTCTTCAGAAGTAAACATGGCGCTGTATGTGGTACAGTAACATCGGGTTATTAAGTCCAAACGTTTTCACAATGAAAACTGATCAGTACCTGCATGTGCATCACTGTACCACCATAAAGCAGTGCATGCAGGATGACCCCCTGCACCGCCAGATTCCTGCATGGCTGAAAGGAAAACTGTCAGTCCTGTTTCCTACGTGTCACTGGGGCTTACTGGAGAGCCGTCGCCTGCAAAGGACCACTTTATAGTTTACAAGGAGTCTGCAGCTTGGATGTGAAAGCTGTAAACATCTGTAGAGTGTGCCCCAAATCCGCCACGTACGCCGCCTGGTTCCCTGGAGGCAGATTAGAGACGGGCCTGGGTTTAAAGCTGTGCTGACCTGCACTGAAGAGACGCAATAGGGAATGTAATAAAAATGCTAAACGCTAAATGCTAATACAGCTGGTTAGAAAAACCAGCCAGTGCCAGTTAATATCTAGTGATAACGGAAAACTGTGGCTGAGTGCAGCAGAAGCCAAATGGGTCAATGTGTTGGCACATAGTAGTGGGAACACCATGTGGCATTACACACACACACACACACACACACCTGATCACATATGCACAGCTTGGAAAACAATTCTTTTTAAATTGCCTTTCACAGGCAATTTACAGCCATAACATTAACTGAATCAGCTCTGACCCCTTTCTAATCATCAAAATCTGTTATTTATCAAGGGGTGCCCAAACTTTTGCATAGCACTGTATATGTCGCTTAACTGATGCCATTGTAGCTAGATAGTCAGTGTTATTAACTTCACCTGTCAGTGGTGATAATGTTATGGCTGATGGGTGTATACTGCCACACTAGTAATACAAATAAAAATACTGGACAATAAAGGAAAACTATATGGTCAAATGCTGAATCTGCATATGAGCTGGCCATTCAGTTCCAGAGTTACCAGTAGACCTTGGAGGAGTTATGGAGTGTAATGTCAAACAATCATTGCCAAAACCCTTTTTTTGTTTGTTTTACGTTGATTATTTCAACAAAAAAAATAATAACAGACAATAACAACAATAATGATGATATTACGCTAATAAATAATAGAAATTAATGAAAATCATACATGATCATACATTATCCGGATCAACACATTTTGTTAAATCTGTTGGGTCAAGTGAATATTCCAACAAAGTCAACATCTCGCAAATCTCCCAGTTAATAGCGCTTGTCTGTATATTACAACCTTCATTGATATCAGTATTCCACAAATCAGTATCATGATATTGATTGTCAAACGATACATCGTGTAGCCCCTTATCCACAATACACACGGCTTTAACCTATAACATATACAGCTCATTTACACTAGCACACACACCTTCCTTTGATGTCCCAGCCTCCGGAGCTGCAGTAGAGTTACTGATCCTTTAAAAGTCTTTCATCTCTTCAGGAGTGATCATTAAAGCCTCTGTCCTTCCTCTCCTGGCCCACACGCTTCCTCACAACGAAGCGTTCAAACTCCTAACAGTCGCCAGGGGGTCAAGGGCTGTCTGGGTGTGAGGCCTGGATATTTCGGCGACGAGTTAGGGTTTGATTTGCATGACCGACAGTCTTCATGTTAAATTTGCTCAGAGATACATCAGCAAAACAGGCCACTGCACGTAGCATGTCACTCTTTGCATTGCATTCTGTATCGGCTTGCCCGTACAACAGTAAAACCGCTGATCCGTGCCTGTGTTCTCTGTTCGGTTCTGTGCGTAATTAGCAGGCTGCTTCCCCCTTCTCCGTGGCCTCTGCTAATTGTTTGTGTTGTCTGGGAAACCTGAGAACCTTGGGCTTGCAACCAAAGCACCGGAGCATGGCCGAAATCTATAAAAAGCCTTTTTGTTCGCTACTTATTAGCGGGATGCAATATCGTCCACGACACGAAGGCAAGGAGGCCGTTCTGAAGAGAGTAAATAAAATATAGCAGAGATCAGACGGGGCCTGGAGTGGAAAGGTCAGATGGCCACTACAGCTTGTAACTGGACTCTGTGGGGTGGGCAGCAGTGTCTAGTTTGCAATGAGGAACAATAGTGTATTCTAGCGGCGGTCACGCTCGGCTCTCCTCTGGGTTTTGGAGGTGCCAGATTGCCTTGGCAGTGGCCTACATTCTACAGCTTGTGACAGAAGAGAGGACAGCTTTGATTTCATACTGCTACTGAGGTCAACTGCTGTTTCCACACACAATGCCCATCAGTAGTGTAGGGATTAGTAATGTTTTAAATACAAATTATGTCATTTCTTGAGACTCAGTGGCATTTTCAATGGACTCACTTGTAACTGACTTGATACTAGACCATAGGCTCGTAAAATTTTACACATGGCTTCTGTTAAGGCCGCTCATGTAAGCTAATGAATAAAGCCTTTAGTGTCCAGTCTATCCTTGTCAGCTTTGCTGCGGTCATTCACAGTCATGCACAGTCATTTGCTTACCAGAGTGCGGCAGTGGAAGTCTGCTGGGACCATAACCCAGAGGTAGATGGATCGAAACCATCCTCTGTTTGATGACTTTGTAGCAGCCAATTGTTAGGACCTTGCCCTTGTGTTCAGAGCAGTTAATTTGAGGGTTAAATTAATTATTAATTGAAAACACAATGTTAAATTAATGTGTTTTCAATGAACGTGATGACTTTTAGGCATGAGTGAGTATATTGCTTTATTCATCAGATTGTAGATGATTCAAGACCATTGTTGCACTCCCCAGGAGTGCTTGACTAACAAAGATCACTCCAAGAGCTAGAAATGTAATATTCTGCAAGGTCACAAAGGCCTCTCTCACATTGGATAATGTTAATTTTCAAGGGTCCCCCACAAGAACAATGGTACACATAGCAGAGTAGCAAGGATAAAAATAACGTGGCCAAGCCAGAAGGCTACTAGAAATGTATTTTGTGGAGAGACAAGACCTAAACAAAACTTTCTGTTTTAAATGAAGTAGAATATTTTGAGAAATATGTACTCCAGCATATGAACATTATCCCACTTGTAAGGCATGGTGATGACACTAACATGGTTTGGGTCTGTTGGTCTGCATATGTGCCAAGATAGCCTACCATCAGTGTTCCAATAATGAATAATACCGTTCCCACAAGCATCTGTCTGTGAATAAATGGGAAAGTAAGGAATCTGAGCACCCAAAGCTCATATATCATTATGAAAAAGAATAGTTACATAAGAATAAAGTTTTACCCCAACAAAAATGCTATGGGAGAACATGAAGCAACAATTATGTGAAAAAAATCACAAATATCCCAAAGTTGAAGTTGTTCTGCACTGAAGATTGGGTTCAAGTTGATCAACAGTTACCAAAAAGGTTTAGTTACATTTATTTTAACGCTCACAAATGCATGATATTAGATATTCCCTAAATATACAATTGGCTAAGCTGAATATGTTTGCCTCATTTGTTCTAGTTAGGTGTTACTTTTTGATGATGATCTTGTATGTTATGCAGAAAAACAGTTAATGATTTAACGGGTTCACATTTGTTCAAGCGCCACTATATAGCATATGGATACATGTGCTTTATAATGTGAAAGTGATTCACAAAAAGCAAATTACATGCAAAGCTATCAAGCTGGAGTCCTAATTATAGCAGGGAAAATCGATCTGTCATTTTGCATAAGAGAGACTGTGCTGTAGATCTTCATTTGCACTGTGACAGCCAATGTTCTAGTGAGTTCTGCATTGCTGAGCTATTCCAAATATGGATCGACTCGCATTGCCCATAAGCTCATTGCATTTCGACTGCCTGGTTATTAGAGCATCTTACAAGCTCTTAGCTAACTCATAATACAGCTCAAAGCCTCACTAATGCAGACGAGAAAATCCTCTTTAAACACAAGCAAATTAATTACATCTCAATGAAATGTGTTTGTTCAGTCAATACACAGGGCCTGAAGACATGTTTTATTGGAATATTACATTTTCCAGGTGAGGAAAATTTGTCAAGCACTCCAACAAAGGATGTGCTTGAGCTGGTTTACCAGAAAGCATGTTATTGAGAATATCAACAGTACTTCCCATATTAAGCAAAGTGGGCCTACTGTTTTCTTCATTTTCTAAGGTTTTAATTTAGCAAGAAAGAACAGTTTCTATTCTGTTTTTGTTGCTTCTGCCTTGGCCCCAAGATTAATAAGTGACGGTATATGGATTCTACAAGATATGGAGTGCACCATGGACGCAGGAATGTGGTACCTTACAAAAACCTCACTGCAGTGAGATGCTGGGACTGTGCAGGCCACTGAAGCAGTGGAAACTCACTGGCATGTTCCTACAATCTTTCATTTGTGTGCTTTGTGACAATGGTGCATTGTCATACTGAAAACGCCTACATGAGTTTGGATAAACTGTATCTATGAAGCGAGAAGCTTGGTCGGCAGTGATGTTCAGACATACCATTCAGTTGTTCCTCTGAGTCCTTCAGAATAATCTCTACATTATTACTGGCATTATCACCTATACTCCAGACTTCTGGTACTTATGCAAAAAAAAACCTGGATTATTCCAACTCGGCAGTTGTTTTTTTTCCTACAAGTCTACTTTTGATGATCCTGGTCCTACTAGGGTTCTGCTTTTGGTTCCACACCAACATTGAGACATCCCGTGTTGAATTCAGATTTTCCTGTTTGAAACAATAATGAGAACTGAGCCAATAAACCCACTTCCCACAATCATCTTACCTTCCCAGGAACCCCAACAGTCAAATTTGTTCAATATGTATTTACATATAACTTTATTGACATATAAGTTTATTGGCCAAGTATGTTTGCACACATGAGGAATTTGTTGGCTGATGGTGTCTCTCTAGTACATTCTCACAGCAAGACGGTACATGTATGGAACTATATGATATGTGATATATCGTATGGGGCAGTATGATACATAACATATTGTATCATACTGTATAGCATATCTAATACTGTAAATATTTTGTACAGAAATACAGAATGGTACATAATAGACAATTTTCAGTATTGAAAATGACAATTTGTCATTGTGAACACACCATCACACCACAGCGAAATGTAACCTGTGCATTTAACCCATCACACGTGCACACGTGGAGCAATGAAGTGGGGACGATACTTTGCTCAAGGGTTACTGATTCCAGGGGCAAAGTCCTAACTCCTAGCCCACTACAGTATGATACTGTACATAATAGACACTATATGTGTATATCACATATGTCACATATACTGTACATATACAGTAGGCAGTGAGAACACATACCCAAAGCAGTGCTGCCCTTCGGTCAAGAACCTTCTTGTCTGATATTTACAATGCATTGGATGACAATCCTGTTTTATTTCAATCTTTTTCTCTCCTTTGCTAGTTGAGTCATTGCACAGTTGTTGAAGTGTTCAGGGGTGAACTGTTTCAGTCTTGAATCTCTAGATTGCTTATCAATGGTAGATGTTTGCATTTCACACCACATGGTAAACCCTTGAAATAATGATCTGTGAGAACCCATGACAACATAGAACACTAGAAGACACAAAAACTGGTAAAGCTAGTTTTACTGAGCCTAACTATCATCGCATGTGCAAAGTTAGAAAGGTTTTTCTTCAGCCTCTTCTACTGGTCAACTCAAGACGAAATAACTACCTTATTCTACCAACCACACTCATTTGTACGGTGTGGTTTGGAGTTTGGTGTTACAGCTGTTTGTTGGGTTGTGTATGTGATAACAAGGCTTCTCATTCATTTACTGACTCCAGTATATCCAAACCTTGGATATCATGTCAAAAACCCTGTAACCCTAGCCTCCAATAGTATACAGAGAAGTGGGGTAGGCGGAACGCTAACTCAAAGACAGTGAGAACCTTGCAAATGCATTGTCCTAACAACCGGCAAGAAACACCAACAATATCCATTCCTCTTATCATGGCCCATCCAAAAGCTGGCTGAGTTGAACCTAACCCTACAAAAGACCCATGGCTTAGGATTTCAGATAATGACAACACCAAAGAGAGGGGTGAGGTGGTTTCAGAATGAACTAAAAATGTATCATCCTTGTAGCTGTACTTCCATGCTGTACTATTTTGGAGTATACTAGTACTAATACTACTTTGTCAAGTCTATTCTTGCCTGGTGTTGAGCATGCTTGTTTATTTGGTTTACCCTCCGAGGAACCCCAGTGGGCTAATTTGTTTAATTATTTCTCACTTATAATCATTGAAACAGGCTGTATATGTATGTGGTTTGACTGATACCACATCTGTGCTTGAAAGTAGATCGAAAATAGACTACTGTTGTGCACTACCGCATTTACCCAACGGGCCGCGACTTATTCATGAGTTTTATAAACCTGGTGTTGGGTGCGGCTTGCTTAAATATGGTGTCCTATCTAAAAACATGGAAACACATTCTCTAAAAGTATAATTCAGTACAAAAAGACGACCTCCCCAAATGGTATTGCTCTTATTCTTGCATGGTGGCACGATATCATAAGTTGAAAATTTTATAAATTTGATCGTTTAATCTCAATTACAATATAATTTAACTACCAGTAGGGAGTTGCCAAATTAGATGCTTTTATTTCAGATTGTAAATTCAGTAACGCCGCAGCTAATAACATAGGGCGGCTTATCTTAGTTTTAAAACATAAATGAGAATTTTCTGCAGCTTATGGAATGGATGGCTTATAATTTTGGGTGGCCTATCGTTGGGGAAATACATTTTTCAGAACCATATGCAAATACTGTAATAATTGGTGATTGGTAAAGAAAAAGTCAGCAGACTCAAATCTGTTGACATGACTGTAAATTGAATGTAAATGTAAATCAATGTGTGATTAAATATACACGAATGTCATTACAGATGCTGATCCGTAATTAATAAATATGTGAATAACACATACATTAAGTTAATTTTAATGCATTTTCCTAGTTTGAGTTTTCAAACCATGTATTGCAGGCTCAGCTCAGACTTTTGCTATGACTGTTCTATCATTGTACAAATGCAGCTTTTTACATTAATATTGCTTATTAAATAATTATATTATTATAATTTTTTTGACAAAATATACTGTGAAGGAACTTTAATGTACAATCCTCACAGGTCTTATGCTGATATCACAGTGTAAAAATTTATTTACATAATAATTTACATTATTTCCATGCATTTCATAAGTTAAAACAGTAAAAATCTGTTTTGCATTCAGATGTAAACTCAATAAACAGCAAATGAATAAAAGCATTTTTGTAGTGAAGCTGAAGCTGAGAATCCTCAAGCCGTCTGAAAGAGAGTGAGGAGTAACAATGGCAGAGGAGACAGACCTCTCACAAACTTGCTGATAATAATTTTTCCAATCTTTGCTCTGTGAAGCAGCCCAGGATTCCCCAACCTCTCACTCAAGAGGGGAACCTTCATATCATGTAATCTTTTCATTACTAATTGGGGATTAAACTCTTGCGCAATGATGAAACGCAGTGAAAGGGCAGAGCCACACTATCCTATTATGGAGATATTATGTAACACTTAATTGAACTCATTGGAAGTGTAAGAGGCGATGTAGCAGCTGGAGGGATTTGAACTAAAAGCTTGTGGTTATTGACATGAGGCTCAGATTGTGTATCCCACAGGACTGTTATAAAATTCATCCTCATTGTATTAGGAATGTAGAATTTAACTGAAAAAGCTTTTATTAATAAAGTGAAACCGATGAGTAAAATGGGAGAATTCAATCTTATAGTTCACTAATTTAATTATTATTTCTTAAACAAGCAAAGACATTCAGATTCTACGTTTATAAAGTTATAGAAGTGTTTCCAATAAAGTGGCCAGTGAGAGGAAGATGGTGGATGACTTCCAAATCACCTACTGCCTGCATTTTACTCTAATGCCAGCTTGACCCACTCGCTACCTTACCTCTATAAATGCTATTGCTGTGCTGAGGATAATCAACCAACTAGTTAATTGGAACTTTAAGCAATGACGACAGTGACAGATGCAATAGCAGGAAAAATCTGCTGTTCTGAGCTTGCACAGACTATGGCACATCATCAGTTTGCCGATCACTAAAAAGTGAGTGTATAATGCTCACACTTGTCCTTCCTTGAATTTAGTAGATGATTTTTTTGCTATTCATTTGTTTCATTTTTTGTTTCATGAGCAAATCACCAAAGCCACCCATTAAAATCTATGGCAACATGCAATGAACCCTTTCTGGTATCTTTATATTCTAGGTGCCAAAACTTTGAGTTTTATTTATATATTTGTTTATTTATTTATTTATTTACTGATTGTCCATCAGAAACTTGTAGTAAAAGTAGGGGTTTGACAGGTTCTTCTCTCTTTGTTTGCTTCTCACTCACAGAAGGCGTATAACCTCGAGCAACAGAGTGCGAAAACCGGAAGGCGCATGAATGGCATGGGTAAGTCTGATCTCATGTTTCAGTCTTCCAGAACAATGCTGACTCCATGCTCCACTACACACAGATCTCCCTCAACCACAATGCAGCGCTATCACAGCCTCATCATAACCGACCTTGCCTCTTGACTCACTCTGAAAAACTTTGAACCCTCTTCCATGTTTTCTACAGCAATGTAAAGGCATCTTAGCCTGTTGTCTAGTTGATGGTGACCTAAAGACAACTGCTTAACCCTGTGCATCACGCAAATATGCAAAAAAACAAAGAAAAACTAAACAAATGGACTTCAAGCTCGCTGCACCAAAGATGTTTAGAATCTGCTATCAGTAAAAGTTCATGTCATGGCACATTGGGGTATTAGTGTCCATGGCATGGATATGGAAGTCCCACTGATGAACAGGCAAATTTAAGGATTTTAGAGACATATTCTGCCTTCCTTTCTTTAGGAATAGAATCAGACAACTCTCATCACAGACATTGAAATAGCTAGTCTCTAAAGTTCCCAAACAATTAAAAAGTACAAATAAAAGGAAATGCGGCATGACCTCATGGTAAAAATACTGCAAATATTGGAAATCTTTTCTTTGAATATAAGTTCAATTAAAGTTTGATTGCATAAATTTTTTTATGTATTTTATGACAAATCCCAACTTTTCTGCAAAACTTTCAAACACGTCTTCACGAGTAGCAGGGTGTGGTGGTCTAGTCAAAAGTTTGGGCACACTTTCCCATTCAATTGAATGTGTCCAAACTATTGAAGGTGTATATAGTCAAACCCCCTTAGCTCACCCCCCGTTATCTTGCCAACCTCGCCTCACCATTAAAGGCTGCAGAGCAGATTTCCTTTTGTGTTAAGCCACCAACCTCGCCTCTCGCCTCTTGCTACTACATGCTCTGTCTATGTTCTGTGTATGCATTTCTTCTCTATACCTCGCCAAACTTAGGCCTGTGTTAGCGCTGTAACCTAGAACGCACTCATTCATGCTAATTATATTGTAGCGGAGCTGAGGTTTCTGGGGGTGCGTGCTGTGCGCAAAGCATCATGGGGGATGTGTTTAGCAGAAGTTTATGTGTGTTTTCAAGGTTTTATTATGTTTACTGGTTGGGGAATATCTTGTATGTCTGTTGTGTGACTCATTTGGGGTTATGTTGTGTCATTTTGTGTGGGTTTTGTGTTGGACAGTGTTTACTGAGCCCTGCAGTGGTGTTCGGCAAGCTCAGCCGTACTAAGCCTGTTGTTTTCTGATGCTCTGTGTGTGGGTTACAGTTCTTTTAGAACTAATAAACCATTATGGGACGCTGCCCAATTCAAGCATAAAAACCATGGTGTAAGTTTCTATTATTTCCCTCGATGATTAAGCAGTCTGGAAAATCATTACAATCTAGTTCAGCTGCTGCTGCTGTTGCTAATGCTAACGCTATTGCTGTCAGCACTGTTGTTTTCTCATTATCAACTCATGCATGTAATGATGCTGTGTAGGGTTTGGAAACATGCTAGCGTCATGTGGCAACATGAACATGCAGCGCTTATATAGCGAATGCCAGTGTCTCTCGTAACTGTAAAGCAGTTAGTATGCGTTCAACTACATTCTACTACCGTATATGACAGACGTACGGGACAAAAGAGGGAACCAGTGCCGTAGCCACACTCCAATGGGGGCGAGCTAATGGGGTTTGACTGTACTTTACATTGGAGGCCCATATTTTCATAGAGTCCCAAATTCATAACAGTGCCCCTGACCAGAACTCATGTGTTATATAATCTAAATCCGACTGCAGCAGATTAGCATTCACTGCTTAAGCCGGGGTCCATGTCCTCAATGATCAAATCATGTGTCATCTCTACAGCAAACATAAGGCGATTGCATGTGCATATGTCGGCGGGTTTCGTGCTTGTTTGCGTGTGTGTGTGTGTGAGGAATGATAATCTCTCAAAACACTGATGGTTACCATAGGAAATGAGAGACAGAGTAAGAGAGAGAGAAAGAAAGAGAGAGAGAAATGGGGGGATTAAGTCCCTCAGTAATCCCTTCACTATCAGACCCCTACAGGCCAGAGAATTTTTGGTGTGGAGGGGGAGGTTAGAGAGAGAGAGAGAGAGAGAGAGAGAGAGAGAGAGAGAGAGAGAGAGAGAGAGAGAGAGAGAGAGAGAGAG
>JBBIGC010063313.1:0-10956 GCA_037576955.1 Lepidarchus adonis | reverse complement strand
CTGATGCAGTATTAGTACAGTACTGTAGAGCAGGAAGTAGTACTGTATATGGAGATCACAATGTGGAGGAAAAGATGTAGCTGGAACACATTGTTCCTCCACCCTCAGCACAGTTTCCACACTTCAGCTCTATCTAGCTGCTTCAGCTCTACCACAAATGGTGGTGCAGCCTTGGACATCTAGTCCCGTTATTGCTCCATCTCATGCCCCTGAACACCACCCGTCTCTCTAAAAGGTGCTAACTGGCAATGGAGGGCTGTGCTTAGCAGTGAGTCAATGTCATTCCTTCTACTGGCACTGGTGCTAATGCTATGGCTGATTGGTCCGTCATGTCTTTCAGCTCCATCTACCTGTTTGAAATGCACAGGACAGAAGATGGTGAAAGTAAAGCAGCAAAAGTTATGTCACCTGTGGGAATTTTTGTGCATTAACTCCAGATATTAACCAGGTTCTTCATTCCTGAAACATGCCTGTTTTACAGCAAATTTACATATTCTTTTGAGACCTATTTATTTAATTGTTTGTTTGTTTGTTTTACCTGGGTGAGTAATAATTTAAGATTATTTACTGTAGCTGAAACCGTTAGGGGTAGTATATACATTTATAAAGGCCTAGTGTAGTGTCAGTTCAAAAAAGTCAGATGTCAGATTTCAAAAAAATCATCAAAATAACCTCATCATGTGGACATTTTTTGGAATAAATCTTTATAAACATGTGTTGTGTCAGCTGTCATGAAAGGGTTGCATGTGTTTCAAAATACCACGATATAACACATCCACCACCATGCTTCATACTACTAACTAGAAACCAGTTCTGCACAGGACTACTGTATTAACATCCTTTCAGACATTTTTCTGCTTCAAAATTGGTGTTAAGTTCTTTTCACAACGCCATCTCTTCCAAACATGCACCAAACATCCACATGATGTAGAAGGAAAGAAAAGGGTATAAAACCCCAGGCGTTGAGCTTTGGAGGTCTCTGGAGTGCTGGAGCACCTTTGGAATGAGTTTGAGAGGCAGAACCAGAACAAATCCTTGACCTCACCAAGTTTCTGCAACTGAGTTTTCACAGCAATGCTTCAACATCTGGCCTTCTGCTTCCCCTTAATAACACCCTTTACTTCAGAAGAAACGCTGAAGAAGCAGGAGACTACAGAATTACAGAAACAGAGAGGGGTTTTACTCACAGGTAGTGATCACTGCAGAATATGGAGGTCTCAGCTTCCAGGCGCTTGCGTCGCCTTACAGTGGGGGTGGAGTTTTCTGGGTCTTCTAGATCAATCACATCGGACAGTTCCTCCTGATTGAGCGAGAGGGTGAACACAGGTTAACAGCGAGTGACGTTTGCCAACAATCCGTTCTCATCTGACTTTCTGATCCACCCTGATGCCCTAGTTCTGGTTTTACTATTGGAACTAGAGCTGGGCAATAAAGGGAAAAAACTTATCACAATCATTTTTTTCATTAGTCAACATATCAATATAAAATAATATAAATAATATAAAATATATGCTACATAAAATCCGTATTTCTGTCAAGTTTAAAGGTTTCTCGTTTATTCTTGTTTATTTTATGAGAGAAGATGAACATGACAGATGTTCTGTAGAACGTTATACAGGTGTCACAGGAGAACACAAACAGAAAAGTTTATATTTCCCCACATTATAGGCTTCCCCATGTTATAGGCCTGCCCACATTATAACCCGTCCCACATTATAGACCAGCCCACATTATAGACTCCATTCTATAATCTATAATCTGCAGAAAATGTTCATTTATGTTTAAAACTCTCAAATAAGTCGTCCCATGTTATTAGCTGCAGTGTTACTGAATTTACTGATCTGAAGTAGAAGAATCTAATTTCACCCCTGGAGCCTTTTTAACCTTAGATTGTGTCCATCAGTGCCTCCTCTTCTGTAACTTGAGTTTTCATTAACATTGTTGTCGTTTTCTCCTTTATCTCACTCCCACCGCTGACACACCGTGAATGAGGAGGAAGTAGCAGTAGCGGCTGCAGTAGCGCAAACATCAGCTGGTGCAGTGCTGAGCCTGGCAGCTATTCGTACGTCAACCCAACCTGGCGACTGTAACTCCATTCCAGCCACGTGATTGGTTTAGCGTGGCCCCATTCTTGTTATCATTGGCTTTTCGTGTTGTCAGGATGAGTTTTATTGACATTAAATTGACCATGACTAATATTTATATAGAGTAATAGTAGGACAGTGATTTATTTAAAAAAAACAACATCTCTTCAAACCCGGCATTTATTGGAAACGGGCTTCAATACAAGATGAGCTATAATTAGAAGATATACAGTACATCATTATAGTTATACTTGTATGACCCACTCACTCCTGCTGAGATCATCCCATATACACAGGACTAAGGTCCAGTTACTCCATCAACAGTGCCCATCTGTGCACTGGGAACCATTGACCGAATCACCCATCATTAGGACCTCCGGCTCAACTACCATGGACCAGCTCACACTTCACATTCACACAGACACTTTCACTTTTGTTGAATTTGAACACATCTCTCACCACAGTGAAATGTGACATTTGACCCCGTCCACATGTGAAGCAGTGGGAAGCTATCAACAGCACCCGGGCAGCAGCGTGGCAAGACGGTATCTTACTCAACCTTAGTGGAACCTGGGCTGGGACTTGAACCTATAACCTCAGAAGGACAAAGTCCTAACCTCAGTTTTCTCTACTTTCCCTCCGTCTCTGCTGCCCCCTCTGCCACTTCCTCCTTTACTAATGTTGCAAGAGTCGCCCACCCTGTGATTTTTAGATTTTTGTTTTTATTTATTTTTATCAGTGTAATTAGTTAGATAAAAACATTGAATAAACATATGAATAATTTTTTAAAAATACATTAATTACTCTGATTTTTCAGATTTTCTCCCCACCCACGTATCAGGTTCTGTCCCAGTCCCCTGACTGCATCATCATCAGGAATTAAACCGGGATCCTTCTGATGGTAGGGCCAGTGCTTGGACGACTGCAAGTTCTCTGCGACATCATTTAAACAGACTAAACCAGGAACCCCTGATACGGCACAGATCCCCGGGGAACCCTCTCAGTGAAAGCCAGGTGGTGGTGGTGGTGGTGGTCACCTGCAGTCTGGAGAAAACGCCGGTCCTGAGGTTCCCAAAGCCGTATTTCTGCAGTTTTTTCAGGTCCTCCTCAGACGTTTCCACATAGGCCTCCTGCTCCAGCTGCCAGTCCACATCCTCATCTTCGTCTTCCTCCTCCGGACCAGCCTCGCTCCCACCGCACGCCCCTGAAACAGAAGCCAAGCAATGAAGCACCTTCAGAGGAGCAGAAACAGCAGAGTCGGAGGGAGAGTGAGATTGTACCGTACCCACGTCTTCAACCAGGGGTCTGGCCGACCTTGAACCCTTGGGGGCAAGGAGACTGGTCAGCAGCTGCAGCCCCTGGAAGTGCTGTCCGGCCGTCTCCTTGGGAACGCACACCGTGAAGAGACCTGACACAGTACAAATACCGAACTGAATTAATGACTTAATGTTATGGTTGATCGCAAGGGGGAGCTGCTCACTATTTGGCAGCATCACTGAAAACCTGAACAGCAGAAAGGAGGTGTTGATTAAAGTGATTAAAAAAGCGCTCAGTGGTTTAGGGGGAGAAAACGTCTCTCTCTCTCTCTGCGCTGCTTATCTAGAACATGTATTACACAGTTACGCTGATAATTACTTTGGCCCAGGTCCCTGACGAGACTTCTGAATGATTTATAATTGCGTGTGTAAACACAGGAAGCAATTAGTGCCGCTTTATGACTGACTGTTGCTGAATTATTCAGCGCGTGTGCACTGGGGCGGGCAAGGCGGGAGTAAGGCCAACGAGGTGTCAGACGAGAGCCTGCGTAATTAACACCACTAACGGACAGCTCGTTAAAGGACCTGTCAGGGCCTATCTGCCGCTCCGCCTTCTATCGGCAAGATGGAGAAGTGATGATGACAGACAGGCGGAAGAATGGAGTAGGAGTTAAAGTGTCACAGCAAAGAAGAGAGATGGAAGAGCGGAGAGATGGAAGAGCGGAGAGCCAGGCTGCCTGCTGAGGGTCTGAGCAGAGAGAGAGACACCCGAGCCACTGCAGCCCTGAGCAGAGTCCACACTCAGTTTTAACAAAATTAAATTAATGGGTCAGATAAAAGCCACTTTCTTTAAAAAAGAAAATGCGGAAAATCACATTATATAAAATATACTGCTCAAAAAAATAAAAGGAACACAAAAAGAAGTATGAATTAAATATTTAAATTAAATAATGTTCTTTGCATATTTGAATGTGCTGACAACAAAATCACATAAAAATCGTCAATGGAAATCAAATGCATCAGCCCATGGAGGTCTGAATTTGGAGTCACACTCAAAATTAAAGTGGAAAAACACACTTTGGTGCATCTACACCAATAACACCATCCCCACTGTCAAGCATGGAGGTGGAAACATTATGCTTTGGGGTGTTTCTCTGCTAAGGGCACAGGACAAATTTACCACATCGATGGGAGGATGAACAAGGCCATCCGTAGGGTCACAAAGCGCCGTAAAGTCTAAGTGTGACATTAAGAGCCACAGTGACGTAAAGTCACAAAGCGGTGTAAAGTCACAGAGTGCCACAAAGAGCCACAAAGTGACGTAAAGAGTCACAAGGCGCTGTAAAGAGCCACATAGCAACGTAAAGAGCCACATAGCAACATAAAGAGCCACAAAGTGCCATAAATGTCATAAGTACAATGATGGAATAATAAGAATGATATAAATAAAGTCAGTGTCACTGTCTGACAGCGAAAGCCTGAGCACCAAAATTTTAAACCAGATTCTAAAAGTAAATGTGAATGCTCAGTGGGAGTAATAATACACATGTACTGTAAATAGAATATAAACACCACAGAACCCATAGAACAGGGGTCACTAACAGGCGGACCAGGATCAGAGTCCGGACCCAGACGCCATTCTATATGGACCCGGACCTGTAGTTAACAAAATATTAAAATGACTTTTAATTCTGATTTTAAGCGATAACGTTACTTCGTACTAATAGACCAGGGAACATACAAACCAATTGTGTGCGAGTTAAGCCACCCACATGATGCTACTTAGCCAATCAAATCTGTGCATTCAAGGTGATCGCAACACTGAATGCAGACAGACAGAAAGAAGAAAGAGACGGTAATATGCGAATGACAAGCAAGACGATTAACGATACAAGAGACAAGACGTGAGTGGGAGTCACAAGAGGTAAAACAACTATGGCGCTTTAAAAAAAGAGAAAAGTAGACACCGAAAATAAAACATTCATGAATGGACTGACGCATACATGTTCATGTTCCGGCTGCAAGCAGCAAACCAGTGTGTCTCCTGTTCAGAAACCATGGCACTGATTAAAAGTGTGTCAAACGACAATATGAGACAAAGTACAAAGCCTTTGAACAATCATACCCACTCAAGTCTGAACTTGGGTCCCAGAAAATTAGCTCTCAGAGCCCAATATGATCAACCCACAAGAATCTTAACCCATTCTTTCACCGCCCAACAACGTGCTCATGAACGTTCCCTCAGAGATGCTTGGATTTTAGTTCAACACAAAAAGCCCTTTACAGATGCAGGGGTTGTCAGAGTGCATGAGTGCAGTCGCAGAAACATTACTTGAGGGTAAACAAAAAGAAAAGCTTTGTGACAAAATAAAGCAAATACCAATGTCAGCATCAACCACCACAAAGAGAAGTGAAATATTAGCTCAGGATGTGCTGTCCCAGCTGGAAGAAGCTATTCATAAGACACCATGTGTAGGCTTGGCCGTAGAGGAGTCCACTGATGTTTATGTAAGGTTCTTCAAAAACGATAAGAAAGAGTTCTGTGAAGACCTGTTAGGTGTAACTGCCCTTCACAGCACTACAAGAGTAGAGGATATTTACCTGGTCATTAAGGAAATGTTAAAGCGAGGAATAGAGGCAAACCAAGTCGTTTCAGTAACCACAGGGGGAGCCCCTGCTATGATGGGGAGGGAGAAAGGCAAGAATGAAAGATGACAACCCTGAGCTAATCTACCATTACCATTATAATTACCATTGCATTATTCATCAGTCTGTCTTATGCTCCACCCTGCCAGATGAGTATGCTGAGGTGATGAAAATGATCAATTTTCTCAGGGCATATTCTTGTCATCATCGCATGCTCAGGGAATTCATCAGAGAAGTTGATGCACACGCTGATGATCTTCTGCTTCATAACAATGTGAGATGGCTCAGCAAAGGCAGGGTATTGGAACTATTTTGGTGCAACAGAAGTGAAGTAGCAGCTTTCTTGGAAGAGCTGGAAAGTCAGAAAGCAACAAACTTTTCTCTCTTATTTAAATGATGGGAAAAACATGGATATTGTGATCTTTTTGGTTGAGATCACTTCACACCTGAATGAACTGAATTTGAAGCTGCAGGGCAAGGACAATTCAATTTGTGAACTGATGACAGCAGTCTGCTCCTTTCAGAGGAAACATGAAGTGTTCAAAGAAGACCTGCAAGAAGACTATGCACACCTCCCAACAGTGAAGGAACAGGTTCAGGGACAGAGAGAGGTGTCCTCTTTTGTTGACTTTGTTGATAAGCTAATTGAAAACTTCAGAAATCGTTTTTATAGCTTCAGCTTTGGACAGCAGCTCACCATGTTCATAAAGAACCCATTTCTCATCACTGATGTGAGAGGGTTCTCAAAGGAAGTCACACAGCACTTCAAGTGGGCAAATGCTGGGCCTCTTCATATGAAACTGGTTGATCTCCAAGCAGATGTGGCCCTGAAAGAGCAGTTTGGAAGAACGGAACCTGCCACCTTCTGGCTCCAAATCTAAGGAAAGTAGCCCTGTACATCTTGACCTTGTTTGGCTCCACATACAGCTGTGAGGCAGCTTTCTCCACAATG
Organism: Lepidarchus adonis; assembly: GCA_037576955.1. Lineage (NCBI taxonomy): Eukaryota > Metazoa > Chordata > Actinopteri > Characiformes > Lepidarchidae > Lepidarchus > Lepidarchus adonis. The sequence continues at coordinate 4,018 of JBBIGC010063313.1, read as the reverse complement.
AACATAATAAAAACTAAATATATTTCCAGGCTCAGCAATGAGCACCTACACGTGTATGAGAATGACCCAGACACCGTAGTAGCACAAACTAAAGCTCAATTCTCTCACTGAACAACAGAACGTGGGGAAGTGGAATATAAAGGGGGAAAGAAAAAGAAACTTTAAAATTGTTAAGATGTTTTGATGTTATCTGTTGAAAATGTATTGAGACTGTTAAGTCGAGATGTAAAAGGTAAAGTAAAAGGGAAACTCAAGCTGAGTTTTTTATTTTTTTTCTGAAATTAAGCACTGTGTTTTAAATTGCACAATTTAGCCATTTTATTTATTTTCTCTAATTCATTTTAAACTGCAGCCCTATATCTATTGTTGGTCTATTGTGTGTTTCAGTGCTAACAATACATTTCATTTAAATGGTTTTAACTTTTGTCTATTGTTCATATGTTCAGATATTGATAAAAAAAAACAGTCTGCTTCTCTACCACAATCATAACGCAACTTAGACATTATGATATAATGTCCGGACCTCTGCTTGAGAAGATTTTCACCAACTGGACCTCCTCAAATTTTAGTTGAATTCCCCTGCCATAAAACATTATCAAGAGGAAAAAAATGTAACTACATTTTATCATCAACCTCTACATCCAGAAATCCCAAACATTGTTTAATTATGGGTGGGAAGAAAACATCTATGCTGCAATATTTGTGATATTTATGAAGTAGCTCTTAATACTGATATTAATTTGATATTTATGATATTACTAAATTAATATTTACTTCATAATATTAACATTAAATAGACTTGTGTACTCCACACAGAAAGACACCTGTGGCTGAACCGGGGATCGAACCCAGGACCTCAAAACTGTGTCGCCATTTTTTGGTGTTTACATCAAAAAAGCAAAATTCGGAATTTAAGGCATGGAATAATTTTAAACACTAGGTCTTAAAAGGTTACATTTATGTCTTAAACACCAATGTGCACATTTTTTGCTTATTTATTTATTATTTTTGTGGCTTAGAATTCTCTAGTGTGAGGTTTTCCCAGTATTCGGCCTAGACTTCCCCAGTGTAAAAGTGAGGAGATAAATGTGAGGAATTTATTCTGCCTGTAATTCTAGGACTCATTTATTTTTGTCCTTTCTATGGTTTTTTCAAATGTTTCAAATTTAATTCATAAAAGGTCTTAAGTCTGAAATTGTTGAAACCTGCAGTAACGTTGGTATTAATTCTATAGGTTTTTACAGTTGACAGAATTCCGGGTCTGAGCCCCTGATGAGCTGGAGGATGAACCCTTAGGAGGTAGAACGACTCAGAAGGGGAACGCATCCTCCTCTGGTCTCAGTTTATAAAAGTGTCATTAGTTATGGTCTTAAATGGAGTCAAGAGCAAAGAGATGATCATTTCTCCTTGGAGGAAGAGGAAGGAGCAGCAAACATCGGTTCACATCAATGGAGCAAAGGTGGAGAGATGGAGAACTGGAAAATTCCTCATGAATCTCACAGCAGAGACCATACTTCCTACAGCTGAAGAAATTTGTCTCTCTCTCTCTCGTCTGGAATGTCCTGATGTCCAAGTTCTGCTTGAAGTTTTACTGCTGAATCCCACTCAGTCCATATAAACAGCCTTAATGTTCATCTACTCCATCAACAGTCATTTTCTGTTCACTAGGATCTGCTTCCCTATCGTTTCCCATGGCCAGATCACCCGTCATTGGGGCCTCATGCTCACCTGTCCCATATTGGTACAACCACCATGAACCATGTCCCTGTACTTTCTCCTGGATCTGCTACTACGGCTTCTATATCCACCTTTAGAACTGAGATCCCTTGCATGTTCTTGTTGTTGTCCAATATCGACAAGCAGAAGATGGGTTCCCCTTTTGAGACTTGGTTCCTACCAAGGTTTATTCTTTATTCTTCTACTGAGTTTTTTCTTGCCCTACCAACTGGCTAAGGAGAAGACCACCGGCAAGGGGAAGAAAAAGAAAGGAGGCCCGGGTGGTGCCCACCTTCTTGAGGATGGCTGTCGTCCTGAATTGCTGCAAAGCTACAGCACTGGAGAATGATAAGGACAACACCCAGAACCAGAAGAGAAAAGTCATGAGCTATTTGGGAAGAAAGCCTTCAGATGTTTGGAGAAGACTGGGAACCAAAACAAATGGTATGAATGAAGGAAAAGGAAGGACAAAGCTGGACGAGCTGGAAGTCGACATACAGAAATGCACATCCAGGTCATAAAATTCTCCACATTGGTGGATGTTCAGCCACAGTATTTACAAAGGCCATCCGTTTGGCGACTACCTTAAGCTCCTGATCCACCCAGGACTGTGATCTTCTGGAAGAAACCCAGAAGGACTGACATGAACATGCAGTTGCCAGGACTATCCCTCTCAGATGATGTTGTGATGACCATTCCTGAAACAGCCAACAAAGAAGACAAAAAAAACTTTCTGAAGAAAGTCTTTAGATGGCATAAGATGATTGGGAATGGACTCAATGAAGGAAAAGGAGAAGGAAACGTCAAATATAGAAAAGATGAAAAAGATCATGATGGTGGAAATACCTGAGACCAACATGAAATGCACCTCCAGGTCACAAGGGTCTGCACAGAGCCAGACATCCACAAAAAGCCAAAAAGATTCTAAACATCTCCCATTTACAAGGGCCATCAGACTGGTGATGAAACACAGGAGGACGAAGATGAACATGCAGCTGCCACCTGAACATCTAACCCTGGAGCAGACGCCAGGACACCATTGTATCCATAATACGGTCTCATACGAGGAGGAGTGTGTGAGCCTCCCCCAAAGACCACCAAGAAAAAAGGGTGAGAAAATGATGGAGAAGACAGACACCAGTGCTGCTCACAGAAAAGACATCCACCTCCATCAATAAGATACCTCATGTTCTACAGCCTCAACATCAGATCCATCATCTTAGCTTTTATCTACACATTCATTTATACAATCGCCAAAAATAAATAAATAAATAAATAAAGATGAAGAAAGAGAGAGGTGTGATCATTTTTGCACAGTCGAGAGGAAAATGCTGAAGGATTAGAGAGTGAGAGAATCTCTCACAAGTTTCAGGTTAGTGTGAACCACAGACATAAACCAATATTATTATTATTATTATTATTTAGTAGTAGTAGTAGTATTATTAATAATATTATGAATCATATGAAATCACATGACTAACTCCTGTATCTCCAGTTCTAACCTGAAGGTCAAAGCTTGAATGCACTGTATGAATAAATCACATTTAAAAAAAACCCCAAAAAGCTGCAAACACACATAAAATAATAAAACAATAATAATTATTCAAATATAACATGTTCATGAAAAGAATATACACATAAAACAAATTATCAGATCTAAAAGAAAAAAAGTGTCATCACATTAAAATGAACTGGTGTTAAAAGCCAATGGAAACAAAGAGACTGAAGTTCTCTGTGGTTCTGGCTGGTTCTAATCTCCAGCAACAGTGTATTCCACCCCTCCTCTAGTACATACTACTCGGTTCTGCTAAGAGTAGTGGGTTGGACGATCTCAAAGCTGGAGCAGGAAAATGGAGGAGCTCCAGCTTATTTAGAGCCTTAAACACTTCACTGGAGAGGAAACCAGTGAAGAGGTCAGTACAGAAGAACCATGATCCTGTTTTATAAAATAAACTGAAGGAAAGAGTGTCAGCCTAGTGTGAACCTCAGGAAATTATCAATATTATTATCAACAACAACAACAATAAACAATAAAAGCAAATATAATATAGCAAAAATAATAATGATTATTATTATTATATCAATGCAGTATAAGCACATGATCAGCCCATAACTCCAGTTCTTACCTGACGGTGCAAATTTGATTTTGTAGTGTGGCAGTGTGTCGGGGAGGAAACGGGCAAACTCCGCAGCACCACTGCTGCATATTTTGCCCTCAGTGCATAATTACATTGGAGGTCAATCAACTCCATTGGGAGGTTTGGTGGTGAGCTTTCCACGTCAACAGCAAATGGATTACTGA
>JBBIGC010063266.1:0-10958 GCA_037576955.1 Lepidarchus adonis | reverse complement strand
AAAGACAGGTATGAAGAGGCATAGAGAAAGAGAGGCATGACGAGGCACAGTGAAAGAGAGGTCTGAAGAGGCATAGAGAGGCACAGAAAAAGACGCATAAAGAGGCACAGAGAAAGACAGGCATGAAGGGGCATAGAGAAAGACAGGTATGAAGGGGCATAGAGAGGCACAGAAAAAGAGGCACAGAGAAAGACATGCATGAAGAGGCACAGAGGCATAGAGACAGACATAGAGAGGCACAGAGAAAGACGGTTATGAAGGGGCATAGAGAGGCACAGAGAAAGACAGAAATAAAGAGACAGAGAGAGACAGACAGACATAGAGAGTTATAAACAGACAGGGGATATAAGAGGACAGAGACATATAGTCACAGAGAGATTTAAAGAGGCATAGAAACATTGAGAGTCATAGAAGGAAGTAGAGACAGAGAGGCATAGAGACATGGAGACAGTCATAGAGAGAGAGACATGGAGGGAGGGAGAGACATAGAGTGACATAGAAACAGTCATAGAGATAGAGACACATAAAGACAGAGTCATAGAGAGATTTAAACAGAAACCGAAGGTAATGCTGTAATATTTTTCCATTGGCTTATGTTTGGCTTGAGTAAATTACCTGAAAGAGTTTACTCATGATATCAGCTTTCCTAAACTGACCTCAAATAAACAATTTTACATCAGGAAATCAGGACTCAAGCGTAAGATTAAGTTGCCAATCAGATTAACCAAACTGGAGTAGGAGTCAAATATATCAGGATAAAAATAATTTCTTTACAGCCAGCATCTGTCAGCAGAGGAGCTGAAGTTTTTGCAGTCTACATTTTTGGGATCCTTTTGGCCTTGAATAAAATGCTGAGGCAGTCAGGGTGCTGGCACTGAGCACATAATGAATATAAACCCCAAACTGTATTAGGAACTAAAGATGAATAAACCCTTTAGTGCTGGATTCCCCCCAACCCCCTTCTGCCCCTGTCCCCAACTCCCAGCACACGTGATGCACCTGGTGGACTAGGTAACACGCCCTTGCTGAGGTGAGCAGGGAGAACGGTATTATGGTTACCGTTACAAAACCATTCCACGCTACGCCTCGCGCGCGTCCGCTTCCGCTTTGGTAAACAATTTTCTTTGCACAGCCTCGACGGAGCCGGCGACTGCGAGCGCGCCCATGACGTCAGGAGCGGAGAGCGCGCGGCCGGACAGCGCTGAGAGTAGACCGCCGCAGGCCGTGGTGAAGCCGCACGTGCTCACGCACGTCATCGAGGGTTTCGTCATCCAGGAAGGAGCAGAACCGTTCCCCGTGAGTACGCGGCTCAAAATCACAAAAGCACAGCGTGACAACCGTAGGCACTCACTGTCACATGGGAAAATTCTGGCAAAACACACCGTAGGTTCTTCACCGCGCCCTCTTCTGGCCACGTCGTGCAAAAACCGCCTTGACAAATCAGCTAGCTGTCTTGGCAAACTGCTGCTGACAGAATGACCCGGATGATAGCCTTCCTCTCACATTTTGATAATTTTCATTCATGTTTTTTCCTCTGTTAAGCGACAAGTCGAATGCATCCAAATTTTTCCAGTAGTCTGTAGTGGTTATATACACCAATTAATTATCAATATGGACAAGTGAGTAGCATTGACTAGCTAGTTATTTCACAACAGTGGCACGTAGGTGGAAGGGTAATTTTAGAACAGTCCGTTTCTGAAACTGATGTGCTGGAAGCAGGAAAAATAGTCGAATGTAAAGACCTAAGCCACTCAGATAAGGGCCTTATTGTAATGACTGTAATTATTGAGTGTTTCCAATGTGCAGTAGTTAGTACCTGCCAAAAATGATTCAAGAAAGATAAACTAGTGAACTGATGACAGAGTCATAAGCACCCAACGTTTAGCAGCATGAGGGGGACCTACACAATATAAGGCAGATGGGTTTACCCTTTGGCTGATTGCTTTAATGCAATGGTATAACCATGGTATAATTATTTTGTCTGCTTTGCATAGACATGTAAATGAATACACTGTTCTTGCAGGTGGAACGGCCTCCAGTTCAGACCGACAGCCTTAAGAAAGCAGAGCAGCACTTACCCTCAGACCCAGAGAAAACCCCTCTCAGTAACGCCCCCAACACCACTGACTCTGAGGCAGAGGAACCCATACAGCCTGGTGAGAGGAATTGTTGTGCATGCAGTTTACATACAGTCCAGAAATACTTGAGAAATATTGCATGTTATCACTGATCAACTGAAATACTTCTGTCCTTACAATGGTGATATGCTTGAGGTATTAATAGATAAAATATATCTATATAAGCTTGCCCCTGTCCTGTGATGTCTTATTATGAAGTTATTTATATATTCCCATATAAGGGCTTGGGGGTAAGGACCCAGGCCCCTTTTTCACTTAAGGAGTTCATTTAAGGAGGTTGTGTCTTGCTATTCATTATAATTCTATTTATTATCGGGTTCTCTTCAGATGCTGTGGGCAGGGATGAGGATGAGCCAGATGAACCAAAGCTGACATGTGAGCTGTGTGGCTGGGTGGACTTTGCTTATAAGTTTAAAGGCTCCAAGCGCTTCTGCTCCATGGTGTGTGCAAAAAGGTAAAATTACCATGTGGTAAATTCTGTTGTATAAAAATTAATTAATCGATCAGAAAAGAAATCTTTAGCAATTTAGCAATTTCCTTCTAAATGTCATTCTTCTTAAACAGGTACAATGTAGGGTGTTCGAAGCGGATTGGCCTCTTCCACCCAGATCGGACCAAAACAGCCAGTCGGTGGAAACGAAGACCACACAGTCGAGGTCGTAGAAGTGCGGAAGCAAAGAAACAGGTTAGCAGCACATACTTACAGCTAGTTTTAGTACAGTGCATCAAATATACAATGTAGAACAGTATGAAAAGTATGGTATGTAACAGGGATATTCATATTTTGAAAATAAATGCAACACATGTACAACACATGTACTTCAATGGCCAGTTTAACCAGAGAGGCTTTACCAGAATAGTCAATTGGTTTGGAATGTTATACCCCAAATGTATTGCATGGGATAAGTATTCACAATCTTTGACAAGTCATTTTCATTGATCAGTTTTAATTTAACACACTCTGTTCAAGTAGTTAAAGCCTGAAGGTTAGTTTTCTACTGCTTCCAAGGCTCTCATTTCTTAAGCTATAGAAATCTCAGTATTGGAAAGTACAGATGGCTCTTTGCTTCTTCACTTACATTAGAATATGCTAACAGCTTTGGACAGAGATTGGGGAACAAAATCTGACCTCCACTGGCAAGTACCTGTCACTGATCAGACATTGTATTTGTCAGGCAGTTTTCCCAAGGGACTGCTAGCCTCAGACAGCAAGACTAGTTTAGTCTCAACTGGCACTTGCAGTCTAGCTTCAGTGACCTTCAGTATCTGCCAATAAGTCCCTCTTAGTGGTCAAAACACCTGTTCATGTTTGTATCTGCAGAAGCTGTCCGTATCTCAGCAGTCTCAGGGAGAGTCTGTGTCCTCTCCGCTCCCATCCCAACCAAGCCAAGGAGAGTCCAGTCCTTGCTCAGACATCTCCAGCTATGAGGAGCCACCATCTCCAATGTCTGCCGCCAGCTCTGGCCCTGTTGGGCCGCCCCGACGTGTCGCCACCCCTGATCCAGAGGAGCTTCCTCTGCTCAACCAGCACTTCCTGCCATGTGACCCCACCAAGTGGAATGTGCAGGAGGTGTTTGAGTTTATCCGCTCTCTGCCAGGTTAGTGTGGCTCACTTCAACTTAGCGAGGATTTATTCACAAATAGATTTTAGGTGATCTTCATATAAATTCATGTTGTTTTTCTCACAGTTAGTATTAGTAAGTGTTAGAAGTACCAAGTAATAGAAAATAACATGTATTAGATATTATACTTTAGCATTTAGCATACTGAAAACTGCATGACTCAATCATCATCCACTTCAAAATGGAAAAATATAATAAATGACACAACATTCTACTACAGATAATAAACCATATATACAAGTCTTACTGAGAGGACTTAACTTGATATGGTTTGAGGCAAGTGAGGATTTAAGAATGCATTTTGCATAATGCTAATTGGTGCTAATGCTAATAGCTATCAGTGGCGTATTGCAAAAATAGCCCAATCTTGAACAAGTAATGTTCATGAAAAATAAATTAATAATTTAAGACCAGTGGTGCCATATGTGAAATATACCATCAAAACCTATGAATACAATATTTTTTTGAGCATGACATAGGTTGTTAACCACCACTGAGTTAACCACTTAACCAGGGCTAAACATACTCTCATTGTAATGAAATACACAGTTAGTCATTGTTTTAACAAGACAATACTCACATGTGGTGAATTTACTATTATAGTGATAAATGTTACATTTCCCAGCCCAGTATAAGCATCTGGGTAACTCGTTAATTATGCTAGTCTCAAAAGTATTTTGACTCATCACCAATATTTTGAGGCAAATTTGTCTCCAAATACTGTAGATCTTCTAATAATACCCCGCCTCTTATTGACACCCGGTTCCTATAAACGCTGGGATTGAAGAGATACCGGTCTCCAATAGTAGCCGGGTAAACAAACCTCTGATTTCTGAAGACAGTTATATGACTGTAACTCGAATAATTATTCATTTCTGTTGCAATATCTGAGGGTTCTTAAGTGGATCTGTTTAAACGTATCGCTGCATTCGGTGCTAAACCATTCCCACAATAACAGCAGCATCACAGACAAGTATCACCACTGAACAGACAGAGGGAGGATTTTAGTCGTGATGCTTTATCTTCTGTCAAAATAAATACGAAGAGGCTACATGACATATTATGGCCGTAAATACCGTCACCATTCTGTCTGCGAAAGCAAATAATAGCCCATCTCCAACAAACGCCTGTTTCTATTAAAGAATATTTTTTTGAATAAAAGCCATGGCTACTATTGGAAGATATACAGTACATTCTAAATTTCTCATTTTAAAAGTTACAGTTGTGTTATGTCTTATTTAGATATTGTTTAAGTAGACAAACACTGAAGCATATTCTTGTTGTAATTCACATAACAGGTTGTCAGGAGATTGCAGATGAGTTTCGTTCTCAGGAGATTGATGGACAGGCCATGCTGCTACTGAAGGAGGACCACCTAATGAGTGCCATGAATATCAAACTGGGACCAGCTCTGAAGATCTTCGCCCGAATTAATATGCTCAAAGACTCCTAGCCTTGGCATGCAATGTGAAAGAGACTGTGTGTGGGTGTGTGAGCATGTGTGTGTGAGAATGTGTTCTTTTGAGGTCACCTAAACTTGACCTACCAATGCACTACTGTGTTTAACATTCTCTCCTGGCACAGAACATATTTGGGCTAGAGCTCAAACTGCACTTCCTGAATAAGGTTAAGAAATTAAAATGAATGATCACTCTTATGGACTATTCTTATGAAGAACGGCACAAGTAATGACGTCCACCCACCATATTCTTGGGCTTGGGCGTGTTCCTTTCCACATTGTACTACTCAATTTGGAATGGTTTAGAGTTAATACAGTACATGGGCAAGTGACATACCCGGTCAAAATTGACACGGATAACGGCAGGATCAAGTCCAAGCTTCCTGTTACAGACCAAGTGTGATAACACAGCAACCTAAACTATACTAAGATCTGAAGGAATTTTGTCATTTTATACCTTGGCCCAGACTTTCTCTTTCCACACTTTCCAATTGTATATTATTGTTGATTTTAAAATTTATTTTTTCTTTTGTACATGCCTAATTTTTTGTATAATTGTGTTCAAGTAAATTATTCATATATTTGTGTGTGAGTGAGTGAATGAGTATGAGTGAATGAGAGCTGCAGAGAGTCTCAAGAACCACAAAAATGGTGCTATGCTGTCAGTTTGTGGGAGTAACTGAAGATTACACAAGGCATTACAGTTGTTCAAATCTTTAACACTAAAGTCAGAACACTTATTTTATAATCGGAATGCCTTTACTGGGTTATACCTCTAAGGAATGTTTGTATCAGTATAAAGTATTGCTCAAACACCCACCCACAGTGATATGATGTGGTTTGTTTGGGATTTTGGAATGATAAAGTGTGCTTTTATATGTTCCCAGATTTGTCAGTGTATGTTATAGACAGGAATGTGATCATGTCTTGTGTTTTTGTTGAGTATACCTTGTGAAATGCTTGTATTTATCAAATGCATTGAATTTGTAATATAACATTTTTAACTGAGAACAAAAAGAGTTTCTCTTTGTGCTTGGGTATGGGGACAATTATGTAAAGTAGATTTGTGGTGAACCATTCTTTTTTAATCTTGCACAAAGATAATTAAATAATTAAGATGATAGTGATCGTTCCAGTCATGTCAAGTGTTTAACCATCTGGCCTAAATTTATTTTTCAAAATATAAAATGAGTATGTAGAAAGTGGACATCTTGATCCAACTACCATAATTGTAAATCGGAGTCAGTATAGTTCTTCCTAGTTAACCACTCTTGAGTGTTTGCATCGTCGTGACTGGATTACAGTATACATTTTTAAATGGATGGAATTCCCCTTGACGAGATTTAATGATGATAACATTAATGACCACTTGATGGCGCACTAACCACATTTCTCAGCTCATCGAATAGGTCTGACTGCGGGCGCAGTGTTTAACCACACGCCCATAACACACCCCCTTAGCAAACCAAACTAAGTAGGACTACTGTTTGCACATCCTCCTAGCGATCAGGCAAATGTGATTAAGTTTGAGGCTCGCATTTTAGGCCTTTCTTGCAGCATTTGAGGCTGTGAACACGCGTCATCCTCACAGTAAAGCAGGAAGTTATTTCAGGCGATGTGTCGTGTAACGAAGGGGTGTGTCCTGGAGTCAAATGGGTGTGTCCTGTAAGGAAGGGGTGTGTCCTGGAGTAAAGTGGGTGTGTCATGTAGCCAGCCAGACTGCAGATAGCCTCAGCACACGCGATTTTTTAAAAATAATCGTGTTTGTAGTAAAGATTCCAAGATTAAAAATAAATGACCGTATAATTAAATAGTATAAACCTTCTAATTTACCAATGAAAATATTTTCAAGACTACCAAGTTTTTTTTACATACCAACCTAGTTCTCTTCACGCTTCAAAAACGTAATGATATTCATTTAAATTATTGAACCATTTATTTTAACTGACATTGGCATTTCAATCTTTCCTACCTTCTGTTCTACACAATTGCATCAACGTGGGCTCATCAGGAGGGAGACTTGCTGGCTGCACAAAGAAATCTCTCCATACTAAACTTCTTGCTGTGTCCCCGCCTCCAGATTCACAGATAACTTTCTCATTGGCCGATGGGGTGAGATGCCTCTTGTTCATTGGCTGTCTGATGTGTCAGTATTAGCTGCTCTTCTTCGCTAGTTGCGGTATGCAATCCGCTCTAAATCAAAACTCGGCGACCGGTGTTGCAACTGAACAAAGCTGGAAATGGCACCTACCACGGTAGGAAGTTCTCCTTCGCCCTTTTATCATACACAAAGAACGTATTTTAAGATATGTTTACATGCTTCCCATGCAAACAGTTTAAGTGCAGTAGTTTTGCGAAGTTTTGCCCAGCTAATGTGAAGTATGCGAGTCGTCTCGGCCGTTGAGCTGACTGGCGCGAGCTGTCAGAGATTGATGGAGAACAGTTGAAGAACTGTATTAGTCTGATGGTGAGGGTTAAGTCGATGTGGTGCTGCATTCCACGAGATTCAGATTCTCTGTTCCTAAATGATGTAGTTTTTTCAGAAGGTTAGACTGTCTGGTTCTTTGTTGGTTCCCCGGCTAAACCTTTGTTGTCCTGGGAGCTCTCAGGCAGCCAGAGCTTTCATGTTGTAACAAGACTTTTAAGGTTAGAGATAAAGCATCTCTCTAGACCAGGGGACCTGTTTCAAAAACTCACCACTGAGCAGCTTGTTAAATGTAATTTTATGCTGTTGCTTTTATATATGCAAATGTGATTAAAGAAGAATATATATATATATATATATATATATATTGAAAATGACAATATAAAAAATCATTTAAAACATGTTTATTATACATAAAGTACATGTAAACTCTAACTCGAATTCTAATTCTACGGTCAGTATTGTGCGCATGACAAAATGTTGGTGGAGAGTCATTGGTGCAGTGAAGATGAAGAGCTGAATGTGGTTTCTTATCCCAAAAACATGGCAGAAAAACGAAAGAAAATGTATAATTTTCACAGTACATGGGAGGAAGAGTTCTGTTTTACTGCTGTGAAAGAAACCAGTGTGTGTCTCATTTGTGGAGCGACTGTGGTGAAGGCACAATGCGGAGGCACTTCACTACATATCACAAAAATGTTGATAAATCAAAAATTTTATACACTAATATATTAGATTAATATAAATAAAGTGTAGAATATTCATATTATCTGTTTCTCACCTTATTAAGTCATTATTTATCAAATCATAAACATGATTAGTGTCTTCACATAGATGAGTATCATTAATTGTTAATAATAATATATCACTACAGGTAAACTGAACAAATTTGTTATTTAAGAAGCGTATATCAAGCTGGTAGCCCTTCATATGATTCAGTCCCCGTGAAGTAGCTCTCAGTTTTGAAAAGGTTGCTGCTCTAGACCCACACACACAATAATTTTAGGATACAGCTTTATGCTCTGTATTAATCTCCCTGTCTCTGACATTATCTGCCATTGTCTGATCTCTGTTGTTGTACATGCGTTTAGCTGAGCCATCACTGTGTTTATTAAAGCAAGTCCTGCTTTAGGAGTAGTAAGGATACAGGCAGCTTCAAGAGCTGTTTGAAACAGCTGCTAAGTCATCTGTTAATAAAGTCTGTACAGATATGTATAATGAAAGAGGAATTTGAACCATTTTCCGACCTACTGCAGTATTCAGTCTATATGAGCTACTACTATTATATTATTATCAACATTATGATTTTAGTCACCACCATAAAGAGACTAATTCATTTCTATACAATGTACCATTTCACAAGAAGAGCACTCTACAAGACTTAGTTTGCATCTCAGTGACTGAGTTTGTACTTATTCTTAGTAAAGCAAGTGGCATTAAATAATGATTAAATACCTGGATATTTAATATGTATACATATACAAATAAATAAATATATCCATCACTTATAAACAACTTTATTTCACAAATTAAGCTCCTCTGAATGATAGATTTAGGTGAGTTTGATTGTAAAGTCTGCTGGAGCCTGAAGGAATGTGGACTTCTGGAGTGGTGCTGCATGTTGAATGCTGTGGTGCCCTTGAAAGCTGAGAGCATTCTGTATCCTGTCACTACTTTTCCTGGACAGTTGGACTATTATTCCTTACCCAATAACAAATCTGTGCATTTTTGCACATTTACTTATTCTGCTGTTAGAATATATAACATCTAACATCTGACACAAACACATGAAACAGTCTTGACTTTTTATCAGATGCACTGTTCCCTGCGCTGTCCTGACCTGTATTATTATAATCTTCACAGTTGAGTTTTAGCTCTTAGACCTTTTTGCACACTTTGCTGCCCTGTCCTCACTTTGTGTTGTCTTGCGTCGTCTCATGTCCCACCATGGTCCTGTAGGAATGTTGTTTGTTTCACTGTGTTCTAGTCTGTGGTTGAAATGACAATTAAGCCTTGACCTGACAAAGAGGAAATGCCATATTACTCAGCCATGTAAGGAATATTAGAAGATAGCCATCAAAGAAACATGGGTATAAAAGAACCACAGCCTGGGGCAAACTGGGAGGAGATCTGTTACAACTGTGGGAATATTTAAATTCTCATTATCACATTGATCTCCAAAGTGTTGTGTATAACCCTGAAAGAAAGTGTTTCTAAGTTAAATGACTAGGCAGCAGCTGCAATCAGAGGAGGCATGAGCATTTGATATAAAGGATCATTGAGCTGTTGATTGGTGTTGTAATAAGAGTGGACAACTGATCATAGTAACTGTTGGGAACATCCTGAATAACATGAAGTTTGTACATTTATTTGCTGATAAAATAGAGATGTACAAAGACAGGATTATATTTGACCACAAAGAGATCTTCAGAGGATTTTCTAAACTGTAAAAGGGCTCCTTCATGTCTTTTTTGCAAATCTCCCCCCATTATCCTGTAAGTTAACTTAATAAAGACATGAAAAAAAGAAAAAAAAAACGATGAGTGTTTTTTACGATCTCTTAAAACATCCAACAAATCATGACAGAGCCATAAAAGGTTACGGATCTAAAGAGTACAACTTAACCACATAAAAGAAAAAGAGAATATGAAGCATGTTCACAAGCTTTTAATAACATAATTAAGTTATGTAGGAGAACAATAATGCTTGCTGTTAATGAAGCTCATTAAAAATGAATAGTAGTTACACTTTGAGGTGGGAGAAAGCTGTAGTGCAGACTGAATTCCTGATGTTGTACAGTAGCTTAAACTCTAAGGTTTCAGACTGTATTATGTAACAAAGTCCTTATGACTTCATGATGTGGAAACCTTGGCTGACCACGCAAATCCCAACACAAACTTGCAGACCAAAGAAGTGCCGGCAGACAAACGAGACAAGATTTGTGCACCGGCTCCATTCGCTTTTTGCGTGATTGGTATATGTGGTTACTCAGGCTGTTGCATTAAAAATGTGTGAAGATTGGAATGCAATTATAGTTCATTCAACTCCATTTACAGCCCTCTGATGGCCCTCTCCTTTTCAGCCTTTCAACAAGCATGACCACTGAGACAAGACATGAAACCCCACAGCTTTGATGGCATGGAGAGTGGCTTTGACTCATGAGGAGAAAATGGAAAATATTTGCACGCTCTCACTGCTGATGTTTTTTTTTCTTATGACAGGGAAAGAGATGCACCATCCAGATGTGTGTGTGTGTGTGTGTGTGTGTGTGTGTGTGTGTGTGTGTGTGTGTGTGTGTGTGTGTGTGTGTGTGT
>JBBIGC010063228.1:0-10959 GCA_037576955.1 Lepidarchus adonis | reverse complement strand
CATTGTGGGCATCAATAACTTTCATTTTCAGAGTCTTACACAGCTGCTTAGAGGAACCCATGGTTGTTGAGTGCCCAAAGGGTGTGCACAAGGTTTGAAGAGTCAGAGTATTTGTAAAGCTTTAAATTTAAAACCAGATGACAATTACTAATAACATTTACTAATAACATTTACTAAGGACAGCTGTTGTCATGCATCAGATCTAATTAGATGATTAAGGTCTAAGTGATTAAGTGATTCGTGATTTCCGATCCTTGTGAACACCTTAGGGTGCCCAGACTTTTGCACAGTGCCATAATAATGTTTTAATAATACTAATCATTTTTTTTAATTATTTTTGTTCAATGTATGGCATAAAAAGTAACTATGCATCAATGTTAGCTGAAAATATTGTGTATTTTTTTCCATGTCCTAGATAGACCGTGTTAACATATTTTCAATTACAAAATCAACAAAATCTGTTATTTATGAAGGGTTGCTTTTGCATAAGACTGTATATCCCATCCTTTGAAATTGTATTGAGATAATGAGAGTCATTGTTATTCATTTTACCCAACAGTGGTTTTAATGTTTTGGCTGATTGGGGTATATATTCAGGGGGTTCTCGACTTACAACAGGGTTCTGTTCCTCTACGTGTGTCGTAAGTCAAATAAATGCATGTCTACGTGTGCAAGGCCTGGAGCCATTCCTCTGTCAGTTCACCAGTGGGAGATGTTCACCCACCTTAGTCTCTGTATTGCCCTTTTCTGAGCATTTTTATTAAATGTACTTTCACTTTCACACCAATAAAAAAACAGGGTTTGGGGCAGCATCATAACCATGAATTTTCGAGTCAAGTAGGTTGTAATTCGAGGCTCCCACATGCATCACTGAGCCTTTTGCACTCGTACACTGATGTTGTTTCACTGGATGCACCTTCTTGGACCACTTAAAGTTAAAGTTTCTGACTAGATACCAGGATCACCTGCTGTTTTATGGAAGATCTGACCAAGCCATTGAGCCATCACAATCAATGTTTAAACAGAGCTGTCAAAAAAGATAACTCACCCTGACTGCTCCATCCGTGCCTATGGTTATCAGCTCTCCTTCAACCAGGGCAAATGGCTGGATGGCTCCACTGTGACAGGTATGGCCCTCTTTCCGACAAATCTCCACTTTTATCAAACCCCCTTCCCACAGAAGCATATTGCCCCACTCTGAGCCGGAGACCACCTGAAAAGCAAAGGTGTATAGACATGACATATTGGACATCTTGCCGTGTATATGTATGCATGTGGTCAGCAGATAAGAACGCACCTTCCCATCAGGAAGCTCCACATATCCCTCTATATCTGTAAGAGCTGTTTTTCCAAACCATCCCAGAAAGCCTTCCAGCTTCAGACCAGTGAAAGAACTTGCCATTTTCCAAAACCTGTGTAGAAAAGACCTTTTTGATGTTTGCACTGAAAACTAAAGCAACTAAAGCAACATCTTTGAGCTCAGTACAAACTACATGCTTGGTGAATCTGAAATAGACATGTTTATAAAGAGAAAGTGACTATTGGTCATTATGAACACACCACATTACACAAAGTGCATCACAACTAAATTTGCTTTGGGGTTGTGTTGCAGCCAGTGGCACAGGAAACATTGCATGGGTGGAAGGAAGAATGGATTCCACTAAATACCAGCAAATTCTGGAAGCAAACATGACACATCTGTAAAAAGCTGAAGAGGATGAGCTTCTACAACAGGACAATGATCCTAAACAAACATGTAAATCTGCATTTAACCCATCCACACATGGAGAATTGGGTTAGCCAATCAACAGTGCCTGGGGAGTAGAGTAGTGGGACCATCATGGTGCCTGGGTTGGGAACCTGTGACCCTCTGATCGTAAAGGGGGGAGTGCTGAGGCTACCACTGACCATTTGTGTTCTGACACTACTGACACCTGAAATTACTTTGTACTTATGTAATTAAATAATTGTGTGAGGTGTGTATTGATTTAAGCATGCACTTTGTAAACTGATAAGCTACAGATGCCCACACTTACTTGATGTGTACGGTGCCTGAGGTGGTGAGCTGTTTTGGGTTATTTGGAGAAAAAGTGACTCTGTAGACGTCCTGAGAGAAAGCTTTACATTGCAGCAACACATACTCCTGTCTCCAATCCCAGAGGGTCAACATGTAGTCTGGGGCACTACCAACACTTGCCAGCAGGGTGCCACTTTGGTTAAAATCCACAGTACTGTACTCCTTGCCTGTACCACCTGTTTATCATTCCGAAATGAGAAGTACAATAACAGTTTAATGATTTAATTAACAGTTTAATTATAGAGAATTACCCATAAAACAGATCAGCAGGAAGTGTGTACAGGAGTCCTTAATTTATGATGGAGTTTTATTCCTCAGAAGGCAACATAACTCGAATTCCACCATAAATCGGAACTTATTCATGTAATGATGCTATGGAGGCATTATCGAACAGAACTGTGCTTTATTAACAGTTGGCAACATGCATGGATGAGTATTGCGCATATAGCTAACAATAGTCTCTCTCTCGTCATAATCTACCAACCCGTGCTCTCGTCGCTCTCAGAAAGCAACTCTTTCCACCTCTTTTTCACCTGTATTTTCCACCTGTTTTCCCACACTAGACTCTACACAGTCCACAATGCATTGCTGCTCAAGAAACACAGCAAATCCCACAACTTGAAGAGCAAATGCTGTATAAAAATTCCCTAAGGAGCTAACGGCGTAACCATGAATCGTTGTATGTCGTTCAATGAGCATGTGAAGGACAATTTTAGAAAGGAATCGTGTAAAAATAATTTGTTATTACAAACCAGTGAAGTCCAGAAAAATATTTCTGGAATTCTCATGAACCTTTATTCAACTGAAGATATTTGAAAGAAATGACAATCAATGTTTTGTCAGGAAAACCTGGCTTGTATTTTGTAAATACAATTGATTAAACAATTTTATGTCTGCAACAAAACAAATTTTGGACAAAATAAGAGTGAAAAGTTTATAAAAAATTCAAGTTACACCATGTTGAAACATTCCGTCATATATAACTAAATGATTAGATATAAAAGAAGCATACCCTGATCAGCCATATCATTACCATCACCGTCAAGTTATTTTAATGTATTACAATGGCCTCTGTCAGGATGGAGGGATATATTAGGCAGCAAGTGAACAATCAGTTCTTGTAGTTTATGTGCTGGAAGCATGAAAACTGGGTGAGTGTAAGGATCTGAGTCTTACTGTGATGGCAAGACGGTTGAGCCAGTGTGTTCCCAAAATGTCAAGTTTTATTGTGTTCTAGGAGTACTGTCGATAGGTTCTACCAAAAGTGATCCAAGGAAGGACAACTGATGAATCATGGGCACTCAAAGCTTATTGAAGTATGTGGGGAGTGAAGACTACTACATCTGGTTGATCCCTGTAGTTTAAAAAGTGAATGCTGACCACGACAGAAAGATGTCAGAATGGTAACAGGGTTATACTCAAGCTCAGTCACAAATGTGGGTTATGGCTGAGAGACTAGTGTTCATTGTGCGTGACTTTGAAGTCCTCAGAGGGCAATACATGAGAACTGTCATGCTACTGTGATAAATATAGCCACATCAGCTCAGGAGTATTCTGAAAGACTGTGGTCACTTAAAACAGTCTAAACTTGAAACTCAATTTTGCAAACAGAAAGCCATACATCTATTCTATGCAGAAACACATTTGGGCATTAATCACAGATGAAACAAGGAAAATGTTTGCTGTGGTCAGACAGGTCCACGTTTTGAATGGCTTAGGTCAGGGGTCGGTAACCCGCGGCTCCGGAGCCGCATGAGGCTCTTCAGTCACCTCGCTGTGGCTCTGTTTGGCCTTGACAACATTATTTTTATTTATTAATTAAACTTTTAATTATAGATTTTATTTTTGTTTATTTTGTTAGTTAGCTTGGAGTTTGAGGTGATACTTTAACATTGTGTAATTACGTAACTTTATTAGAAAATACTTCCATATATTAGCCGTGTAAATAAAGTGAAATGCGCCAACATTTAGAGTAACGCCCCACAACGCGCTCTGGTCGCTATGGTAACGGGTAAACGTTCATTTCAGAATACGTTTTCAGTGCTGTTGTGGTGATCTCAGGGTTTTCTGTCATGACTTTCATCCAGAACAGCAGCAAAGCTGAGTCTCTAACACACTTAGATGCTATGGATTGAAATCTTTTTTTGTTTTTTTTTTAAGTTGTAATTTTTGGTACAGCCGGTGGTTGAGGACTCCTGAATGTTTATAAGTTTATAAGCTGTGTTATGTTTTCCGGCTCCGGGCGATCTATCTTTAGTTGAAGAGGAAGCAAAATGGCTCTTTTAATAGTAAAAGTAAAAGTCCCTGACTTAGGGAATAATGAATATAATCAGCATGAACACAAAGAGAGCTACTGCAGTACCTCGTAGAACCCTGTAAGGGCGCAGTGAAGGATGTTCATAAATAACGATGTTGGGCTGGTCACCTTTCTCTGCCACGGCAATGTATCTTCTGTTGGGATGAGGCTTCAGACACAGACGGGAAAGAGAAAAACTGTTGGTTTGATACTACAAGCCATTCACAAATAACACATATCTGACAGCACAGAGCAGGAAATCCAAATGGCTGGTTTAGTAGTTCCCCTCATCCCCGCATACACACTGAAACAGGTAGGTTTGAGCAGGGAAATAACCAGGTGTAGTTTTATTTAGATGTATATACAGTATATATTATTGTCTCTATTTAAACTAGTTTTTATATCATAACAGCTCTGTTGTAGATTTTCTTTCATTACATCAGTGTTTAAACTGATGCAGGATGGCTGTGGTTAGCAGTGTGTGAATACCTTAATGGTGCCTATGCCGCCTCCGCTGCAGCTGCGAATGAAACGCTGCTCTTTGGTACTAATGTCCAGAAGGACCAGCATGTTTCCAGCCACGAAGGCCAGTGTGTGCTCATCCAGCAGCTGCAGGTTAGCCCTCCGCCTGCAGTCATATCCAAATGAATACCTGGGCTGTGGTTAAGGAGCTCACTATGACTGTATTGGGTGGAATGGGGAAAAACGTTTTTATACTGAATATAGGTAGCGACAGTTAGTGTAACCCGTTGCCTATTCAAAGCCTTCCTGTTGAAGTTATAAGACGTGTTTCAGCCCTGACTGCTATTTGAATGAGATGCAATAAAGAGCTGCCAATTAGAAAAGATGCAATTTACATATTTCATTCTGAATAGCACAGTAACAAAAATAGCTCACAAGTAAGTGATGTTGCTTTATAGTAAAAAAAAACATTTACACCTCTACTTGGTTCATGATTGGTTCATGTTTAAATCTAAGTGACGCAAGAGGTTGAAGAGGGTAATTCCCTGTTCCTGGTACATAAAACTTGCTTTTTGCTTTTATATTATTATCCTATTTAAATATTTGAATATGTATTTGGGTATTTAGCATACATTATACATAGTATACATATTATTTACCCCATGAATTGGCCAAATGAATTTCCCTACTATGATATTACTGTGACCTTAAACAAAAGTGTGTAAACTCTTTTTGATGCATATGGATAAGTCCTAGTCAGACATACACATTGTACGCAGCAAACATTTCAATAGTATAGTAAATAAAACAATTGAATTTAGACAATGTTGCTGTGAAAAAATCTTATTAATTTCTTTATCAGTCAGTTTTCTGATTATACATTTCAAATGCTTAAAGTCCACCTGCAAACGGTTGAGATTGTGTGCAGGTGCAGAATAGTGGTTAATCAAAGTATGGCCAGGACTCCTAAGGATAAACTGAACTATGTAACATTGATTTTTCCTTTTTTTTAAGTCACTCTGAGATCTTCTGCCATACACATAAATGTAAGTAATGAGAAACAGACTGAAGCAGAGGATAAGCAGTTAGGATATGAAAACTGCAGCAAATTCGGAGGGATGTTGGATTCAGCTGTAGTGAATGCTCTGGAGCAGAGCTCATCATAGTTATAATACAGATCTTCTGGAATTCTTCTCAGTTTTTCCTCTTCTTCTTCTTCTTCTTCTTCTTCTTCTTCTTCTTCTTCTTCTTCTTCTTCTTCTTCTTCTTCTCGAGGGCTCCTGGTGCTTGCTTCAAAGCTTTTTGAAACAGTTTGTCCTGTATCAAAAGGAAAATCAATTAGGAAAATCCAACATTTGTATTTTGCAAGAGCTACATACAGATTGGGTGAGCAAAATCTAAATACACACCTTTCAACTCACTCACAAATGATGCTTCCACCTCAGTGTCAGGGTCTACCTTCACCTCAGCCTCCTCACTTGGTTCTGGTGCAGAACCTGTGTTCTTCTCAGAATCGGGATCCACAGGCCCACTTCCTTCTTCATGGGGGGAATGCCCTTTTCAGATGAAAAATCAAGATGAAAAATGGAAGAAACTTATGGCTGGAGGTGTATCAGACCATGTAACACACCACCAGTTAATACATGTCAGGCACATACAGTTAAGTGTTTTTAAAAAGCAGCTTAAAAGCTTTTTATATAATGCTTATCATGCTAAGCATTTTATTTTCTGATTTTTTAAGAAATATGTATTAATTTATTTATTTTACTGTTGGTTCTTGTTTTATACTACTTTTAATGTTTATAACAGCCACGTTTTTTGTGTGTAAAGCACTTTGCACTATATGAAATGTGCTATATAAATATATTATATAAGGTCATTATTACTATTTTTACTATTATGGTGCTCCTTCTGCTGTTGTTGTTCTCCTAATATTTACCTCAAGAGAATTTTAAGTGTACACATCTATTTAATACATGAAACATGCAAGGAACATGTGTAGTAAAGCCAGAAATAATGACTTGGACCTAATGTGAATGAATATAATCTAATGTGTAGAATTTTCTAGAAACAAAATCCCAGGCAATAGCCAAACCTTTAAGTGAAGAGAAACAATAGTTCAAACTAGTTAGTTCATTCAGTTATATTTGACAAGCCACTTTAAAATAATAATAAAAAATAAACATTTAAAACGCATAACATATTTTAAACTTATTTTACCTTGTGAAGCGACTTCTTCCTTTACTTCCTCTAAAGGATCCATTTCAGTTTGAAGATGTTGCCCTGGCAACCCTCCCAGGGCGGCGCACGCAGTCCACTCTGGGAAACGTAGTCTATTTTTGTATTCGCCAAACTTTACGGTGGGTCGTTCTGAGGTGTCTTTGTTGAAGAGGTATAAATGTGCTTCATTCGGTAATAACTTAGTTTTTGTTCTTAACAACACTGACTATGGTCTCTAACCTTTCGGTTTAAACTTGGCATTACTTCGTCGTCTTATGTTTGGGATGTTTTTTTACTCTTTCAGGTAGTTACAGCTTCGAGGAAGTGGACACTGAAGTCCGTTCTTGGCCGGGTAAGTATATATTTACAATACAGTAAAATATTTTATTGGCATGCCAGATGATTATTTGATTTAAAGGAATTCACTGGGTCAGTAGTTTGGAGTTTTGTCGTTGCTTGTGGACCATTGTGTTCTTTACGTGTAGTTTCTCGAGGTGGGTGGAGTAGCCTCAGAGTAAGAGTACTTTGCCAATAAATGTATATATATTTAAAAAACAACATCTAAAGTAGAAATTACTAGTTTTAAAACTACTTTCGTGCTGAGTAACTTACAACTGCAGCGCAACTTTATAGTAGATATACGAGCATAGGAACTACATTTCGTTCAGCGCTGTTTCTCACATTGGGGATTCTTTTTAAGGATGCACCGATGTGGGATATTTGATTTTCATTGACATATTTGCTGATTATTGGTGTATCGATAGATTTATCTGTATTTATGCATCAATCAAATGATTGCACGATCCAATGTATCGATGTGCTTGTGCTTGTGACTGCTTTTAATTGACCTTTAACAATTAAATGTTATTTATAATGTTATTAAATTATAATTTCTTTATATGTCTTCATTGAAATTCCAACTGTGGCCTAATAGTTAGAGAACTGGGTTGTGGGTTCGTTTCCTGGATCCATTGAGCAAGCCCCTAACCCCTACCGCTCCTCAGGTGTCAGTTAAATGGTTGCGTACTGCTCCAGGGGTGTGCGCTTACAGCTTCAGCTACATAATAAAAAATATTATGTAAAAAAAAAATAATAATCGATTGTGTGAAATTTCATTCCAGACCCCACTGCAAATTTTTATATATCAAAATTCTTTATTAATTCCCCTTAAAGTGATAAACAAAGTGATGAATGAAATACAGAAATAGTGGATATATCTATCTGGATTAGACAAATTCGAAAATGTATATAAAACTTTATATAATATGCTAAGAAAAATGAAAGCATTTTAGCACTATTCCAGCATCACCTAAACATTCACCCTTCCTGAGCATGATAAATGCATCATCACTGGATTGAAATGCCAGTCAAATCTATTCCACAGTTTGATGCCATCATTACTTTTTCAAGCAAATTCACAGATCAGCCATAACAAAAAGTGAATAATGTTGACTTCCCCGCTTTTTCATTACAATGGCAGCTGTCAGGGTTGAAAAATTTTAAGACAGTAGAACCTACCAAAAGTTATCCAACAAAGGACAGCTGGTGAACTGGCCACAGGGTCGTGGGCACCCAAAGCTCATTAATGCATGTTGGAAGTGAAACCTAGCCTGTCTGGTCTGATCACAAAGCTGATAGAAAGGGGTCGGAATACACGGTGCACCACAGTCTCAGTGTTGCCCTGTGATGTGTTGGCCTCCTGTTCATTGTGAACCCTGCCTTGGGTCATAGTCAACTGGGATCAGCTCCAGCTTCCCCATGGCCCAAATTGGATAAGCAGTTTAAAGAATGAATTAATATATAGTGACTTAAATGTGTAAAAAGTAGTTGTATTAAAGGCAAAGTAAAAGCTTTAAAATATGATGACAAAAGTGCTTAACAAACTTTCTATTTGATAGCTTGTGGAAGCTGAAGTGCATGTGTCCATGACGTCTAAAGATGGCATCCTCACCAGCGATGTCTAAAGGTAGTCGTTGCTAAGCACATGTTGCTTATTATTTTAATACTTCTTTGCCAGAAAAAGACTGTGAAACATAATATACATAATATAAGCATCCACCCATTTTGCATTGACTTGACTGTTCACACCTGACATAGACTTTTTTCTTGTGGCACTTAGCTCCAGGGTCTGGAGTTCTGCAGACAGTGAAGGGTCACCTGCTGGCATCTCAGAAGCTCCTCGTGGTATCTCTGTATAACCTGGACCCACTGCTGGACTGTGTCTTGTCTGCTGGTCTTCTCTCTCAGGAAAACTACTACGAGATAAAGGCAGAAAAGACACCGCAAACGCGTGCCCGCAAACTGCTCGAGGTTGTCCAGGCCCAGATGGATGAAAGTGAGGCCATTCGTTTCCTGGAGTGTCTGAGGGAATGCAAGCAGCACTACCCACGTCTACGCACCTGGCTATCTGCTGAAACAAGTACTGTAGGATTTATTTTGATCTTTCTGTGTAGGGTTTTTGATATGAACATTATAATTTTTCAGCACCTAATATGCATCAAGATACAGTCAAACCCCGTTATCTCACCAAATTTAAGGCTAGGACCAATAGTGGCGAGCTAACGAGGTTTGACGTTTCGTATACCATTTAACAAAGACTATGAAAAAGTAAAAGTACAAAAGGTTGTAAAAGTATTGAACAGGAGAAAAAAGGGAATAATCTGTAAAAAAAATTAATAAATGAATAAATATTTAAATAAAAACCTAAATAAATGTATCTATCTTTGTATTTAAATAAATATTTGCTTAAATAAATAAATAGATTATATAATGGCATGTTAAGTGATACATGATACATACAGATGTTCTGTGTTCTAAAGTAGTAACAAAATCCACTGTATAATGAGAAAAAGGGTGATGTAATTTATCACTTATTCTCATAATACCCACCCCTTCCTCCTTGTATAATTTTATACGGTATAAGGAAAGTTAATAATATTTGTTCCCAATAATCATGTTGTTTTCTTATTAAACAGATACGCTGACTGGACCTACAGGTTCGTTTTCTATATATAAGATCTTTTACTTTCTGAATTTCTGTGGTCTGCATGTGTAATGTATGAACTTTGTTTTCTCCTGGCTTTCAGAGCGGCAACTCCGGTCCCAGTTTTCCTCCCTCTGTGTCCGTGTGAGCTCCTCTGTGCTGCCCATCTCACTGGACCTCTTCTCCAGCAGCACCTTGAGTCAGTTTGACCTTGAGCGAATCCAGGCTGCACCCACCCCCACCCAGCAAACTCAAACCCTGCTGACCATCTGCCTGTCTAAAGGAGAGAATGCATGCAAGAGCTTCTATGTAGCTTTGTACAATGAAGACCAGCAGTTAGCAGAGGACATGAATGGTGAGAACTACCATACTCATTTAAATGGCTTCAGTCTAATAGAGGCAAGTATTTATCAAATTGGTGATTTCCCAGCGATAATACACCTGATCTTACAGGAAAACATTTAAACATCAACGTATAGGTTGTGACTTGCATTAGTGATAAACTTAAATTATAGCAGTAAGATGAAATACAATTTGTTTCTTACCCTCAACACTATAATAAATCTGTAATAAACTTCCATTCTTTGTAACATGCGGGCACAGAGTTTTCCGAACTGGGACCCAAGTGGAGGGAACAGGTAAAATGAAAACACACACGTACCCAACCTGGCTTCAGTCTCACGACCCTCACCTCAAGGGCCAGAGGCATTTCCATTAAGCCATTGGCTGAGTATGGGTATGTGCGAGGAGGTTATACGTTATAAAGGCCCTGTGCCAAAAAATAGGTAAAAACAAAGACACCGCAAACAAGCGCTGGCCGACCACTCACTCGCCAACACACTTTGGCCTCATTTACACTGCAGGTCTTGATGCTCAGTTCTGATTTGCTGCCTATATCTGATTTTTTTGACCTTCTGTTTA
>JBBIGC010063207.1:0-10960 GCA_037576955.1 Lepidarchus adonis | reverse complement strand
TTATACAAATAAATTATTTAAAAATCATACAATGTGATTTCCTGGATTATTTTTTACATTCTGTCTCTCACAGTTGAAGTGAACCTGTGATGAACATTACAGACTCTCATCTTTTTAAGTGGAACAACTTGCAGAATCGGTGACTGACAAATACTGTTTTGCCACCACTGTACATAAATATAAAAAAACAATGCAAAATGTGCTTGAATGCAGTTATACTTCCACTTTAAATTAAGATTTGGACCCATACTTTCACTTTCACTTTCACGCCCCAGCCCACACCCTCTGTTACAGCTACATAGATGTACTGATGGCCATAAAAAGGTATGAATCTACTGCATGCACTTACACTGTGAGATTACACTAGATTATTTTATTTGAGCTATGATAATGAATAAAGAGCTGTTCCGGGGACATTACAACTCCAAGCTTGTGGCAGATGGTTATACAGTAGTTACACAGACAGTGTGTTGTGGGGCTAATTTTAAATGGAGCCTGTGGCAGTGTTAGTGTTCCAACCTGGGAAGTCCACCCAAGTCCCATTCAGCACAAATGTACGGCCCTGGACGAAGAATCACCCACAGGTTTAATTCTGCTGCAAGATTAATGTATGACCTGTAGAGAGAGGAGTCATGAAAAATAGAGTTACATTATTGTCACATTTGTGTTGAAGAACTACATTTACATTTATTTATCTAGCTAATGCTTTAGTAGAAACCGACTTCTATACTATCCGATTTTCTTTGTGCAGGACAACACTGAAGTGAGTGCCGCTATAAAGAACAACACCTTTCCTCTTAGTAATTATTTCTGATTATTAATTTTATGAGTTCTAGTCAAGGCTTTGAGCCCACATGTAAATTTAAGGGTGTCTGAATACTTTCCGTACCCACTTTATATATATATAAATACAGTACGGGCGCCAAATGCCACAGTGGGGATGGATGATTGGCTAACACCATTTTTTGTGATATGTGATATACCCCACACTTCCTGTACTGTAGTGTAATCGGTGGTTCACTTATTATTTATAAGATAAGATAAGATAAGATAATCCTTTATTGTCCCACAAGTGGGAAATTTCACATGTTGTGTGTTCGCACGTGAGTGGTACCGTTTATTTTGAAAGGCTCCATGATCAACTTGTGCTCTGAAGTTACTCTGAAAGTAACTAGTAACCAGATACTCAAAAACTCTACTTAAGTACAGTACTCAAGTAAATGTATTTAGTTACTGCCCATCTCTGGTTTTGGTTTTGTTCCTCGTCTTGTTCGTCATGTGTTCTATGTTCACCTGTTTCTTGTCCTTTGTTCCCGCCCATGTTCAGGTGTTTAGTGTTAGGTTGTGTCATAAGTAGCTGTGTATTAGTGTCAGTTGTCAGTGTTTAACTTGTGTTTACAGTGTTTAATCTTAGGCGGCTTTCAGTGTGGCTGAATGTAAACAATTCTGAAAACAAAAACTAAACCAAACCTGCTCTAAAACAGGGAAAAGCTATAGGAAGTGCTTGGCTGTCCATTACGAGAATGTGGGGAAGTGGAAACAATACAGCAGACTTGCTGACTAATTTCCTCCAAAACAAAATAAAAGAAAGTAATAAACAAAAGAAATGCGCAATGAAAAAAGCAAAGAGAGAAAAAGAGGAAATGAAGAAGCAGCAGAAAACCCAAGGTGGTTACACAGCTATAGCGAAACCTGAAGAACAGCGCAGGAAAACTCAGAATAACCACTATCAATACTGGGCCCTTCCACACGTTATTAAAAAAATTTCCTGCGTTTTAAACTTCAGTCCACACCTAAACACTGCTGTTGGTAAACATCATTTTCGGTCTCTAAAAAGTGTGTAAAAACATTTTTAAGATGAATATTTCTAAAAACACAGTTTTTCGTGTACGTGTGGACGAGAAAAACAATGACACTGGACGCCATGTTTGATTCCATCCTCCTACCGGAAACAGTAATGACTTCTCCCCTCAGCAAGGCTACTGATTGGCCGATACTGCTTTACACTTTTTTATTCCACCTTTTGACAGTGTTTTCATTGTATTTTTTGTTTATGTTCGGGCAGAGATATTTAAAGACTACGGAGGTTTAAAAAAAAGATTTTCCATACTACACTGTAGTGGACATTATTGGGAACAGCAGCCTGGACCCTCACACAAATCTAATGACAATTTTGTGCGTTTCGTTTTCTATGTGACATTTTATTTAAGAAACTGAAGATATGTAATGTAATAAATACGCAACAATGCAGGAAATCAGACTTTTTCAAACAGGAACACTGCATCCTACCAACACAGTGGCACGTCCTGTCTGATTCTCAGAGGAATGACTCTTACTCTAGATCCAGCTGCTCCTGGAAGCAATACACTCCTTTCTCTGGTTCATGGAGGTTCCACGGCACATACCTGATAGATAACATCAATGAAACGACCATTAGTTGAGGGTGAGTTGCACTGTTATAAGCCAGACTGAACAGGATCTTACGTAGTGAGAGTGTTGAGACCACAGGCCTTCAGTTTCAGCAGCCTGTCTCTCCAGTAAACCCTGGGAACACGGAAGTAGTGCACAGAGCCCCCGAGAATCTGAAACGGTGCCCCATCTAGGGTAAAGTGGACAGAGTCTGCTCTCAGACCTTCTCTGCGGGTCATTGTCCTTCTCTGGTTTCCTGAAATCACTCTCACAATAACATAAAAAATCAATCATTTAAAATAATATCGCAAACTTTGGCATAATAATGACATCTTTTACGCAGCACACTTTATTCATATTTAACTATGAATAATGTAAATCTTGAAAAAGTGCCTGTTGCAGATGTTCAGCTGCTAAGCTGACGCTGTTGAGGAACACACTGGACACATACACACTGGATGGAGTCAAATATTAGCAGAATTACATTGAATTTGACCACAATTGTTCAAATTCAGCTGAAATGGGACTTGATGCGGACGACAGAAGAGTGAGAATCTGTGACAAAGAGACACAGAGAGCTACACAAAGTCAAATGCAAATTCATATTTAAGAGCCTAAAGTATGGGTGAGGTTAGATGACCTACTCACCTGATTTGAATCGCGAAGGTGAAGCTTGTAGATGTTCACAAATGTGCAGTCATGTCAGCTGGGAGACTATGGCTGCAGTACCAGCTGGACCTCAGTGAAACCAATGAGACAACATCCAGAAGACACTGATACAAAGAAGACAACAGAGCCTATTGTAGCAACCAAACAGAAACACACTGTTGTGGTGTGAATGCACAGGCAGTGTGGGGAGTTCTTTTTCTACCATTAACATCACTGTACTTCAGAGAAAAACATAATCTCATAACTGCTTAATGCAAAAAAAGATATTGAACATGTATTTTATTAAGCACATAATGTTTATTTTTAATAGCACATTTTTAAAAAGTGGTCCACACATATATCATCATAAAGAACAGACAAGAACAGAAAGAAATGACAGGGCACATATAGCAACAGTATTTACATTTATTTTCTACTTTAAATGTATATACATGTCATATTTAAATGCATATTTAACATTAAATGTATATAAATATAATATTAAAATTTATATTGGACTTTTAATGTATAAAATTATCATATTTAAATGTATATTTAACATTAAATGTCCACAAATGTAATATTTATATTTAAATGTATATAAATGTAATATTTAGATTTATAGTTAATTTTCAATTTATGTAAATGTTGTATTTACATTCATATTTAACTTTATTGTATATAAATGTAATATTTAAATTCGACTTTTAATGTATCAAATTATCATATTTAAATGTCTATTTAACTTTAAATGTTTATAAATGTAATTACATTATAAAATAATATAAAATTAAAATGTATGAGAATGTAATAGTTACATTTATATTTAACTTACAATTTATGCAAATATAACATTTAAATGTATAAGAATGTAAAATTTACATTTATATTTAACTTATAATTTATGCAAATATAATATTTAAATTGATAAGAATGAAATATTTACTTTTACATGTAACTTTCAATTTATACAAATATAATATAATTATATAAATAATAATGTAACATTAAAAAGTATATTTAACCCTTTGCTGCACTTAAAAAACGTTATTACACCTTCGACACATAAATAAACTGGATTATTTGTGCACTGATTATTGCAGTCTGGTATATGTGAAAGATTAGCAGAATCATTCATTTATAGGCCTTTTTTTTCTTACAGTGTCATTTTTCATAAAATACTGACGTTATTACACATTCGACACATAAATGTGCACCTATTAAAGCAAGGTACTAAAACTTAATAAACAATATTTTTTTATGCCAAAGCCATACATATCAAACATTAATGATTTAAAAAAAATTTTTTTAACCCTTTATTTGCCAAGTTTATGTCATAATACAACTGTATTTTATGACCTAAAAAATATTTTCTATATACTTCATGCAAACTGGATTATTTGTGCAGATTATTGCAGTCTGGTAAATGTGAAAGATTAGCAGAATCATTCATTTATAGGCCTTTTTTTCTTAGTGTCTTATACTAACGTTATTACACCTCTGTCCCCAAAATGTGCTCTATAAAGACAGGCTATAAAAACCTTATAAATTATACATTTTAAATCATTATTTTTTGGTCTGTAACAAAGAATTTCACCTTGTGAAATTTATTAGACAACAACAAGAGCAAGAACATCAACATGAAAATGAACATAACCTGAATAACATCAGTGGAAGAAAAACAATTACAACAACAACAACAATAATGTGTCAACATAATAAAAACAGTTCATTTGTGGCAGGATCAGCAAATACTGATGCTATGCTCCTTGCAAACATGTTTCTTACATTTTTCACAAATGCCGCAAACGACTCTGCGTGTGGTGCAGAGCGTGTGCCTCCTCACATGGGAAGTGGATGCGTCTGGATACGGGTGGGTTGCAAAAGTACCTGAGCCTGTGCGAGCCTGAAAAATGAGGGTGGTGGCCCCTGTGGGAGGCGCTGTCTTCATTTCATCTGTGGGACGATCAGCTTTTTCCCAACCCCTCCAGGAAAGAGACTCCGCCTCTGAGATGTTCCCCGGTTCCATGTACTGTAGGATTGATTGCCGTCCACACAATGTATGCGCCGAGCGCACTGGTGCCAAGCATATTAAAAAACAGGGCCATTGGCCACCGTCTGGTCCTCCTCCTACAGATGCACATTGCAATCATCTGCATAACAAAAACAGGACCCGCGACAAAGATGATGAAACATTTTATATACAAGATATGCTGAATAATAAACATTTCAGACGGCATAGCATAAACTTACTTCATCCATCGTATCCACGCCTCCTTTGCAGCGATTATAATCGAGAATGATCTGGGGCTTCCTCTTCTCCCTGCTGCTGATTTATGTCTTTCAGCCCCTCTGTCATCTCCAGCTCAGCTCTCTGTCCCTGTTGCCTCTCTACCAGCGAACCCTCTGATTGGCCGGTGTAGACAGAAACTTTCCAGGCATATGTAGTCTTGGCGTCAAAGGTTACTCATAATTAATAATTAAATCCATACGCTTAAGTCTCCCCGGGTTCATAGGCATTTCTACAAGTAACCAAGAAGATTAGAGGATGAGCGCTTCTCCATTCGGGATGATGAGCCACTTCCGAAAATGAAGTGAAGACTATTTGTGATTGTTAACGCACAGGGATGGTACCTTGCCCAAGGGTTCCTCAGTGGTGCTCTCCAGCTCCTGTAGCAGATCAAACTTCATAATTTGCCACATAAAGAACATTCCTTGCTGGGCCTTTTTACTATAGGGCTAATCTTGGTCTCCCAAGGTTCCACCTGCTAGGCCACCACCGTCCACAGAAGTGTCCACCATCATCTCAGTTGTCTTGAATATGTTCAGCTTCATCTACAAATTGTTCCTACTGCACCAAGGCCACCAGCTACTCAACCTCCCACTGATATCTAGACTCAGTGCCATGTTGGACCATAGTCATCGACATCTTCAAAGCGGAGGGTTTAACAGCTTGGTCTTTGGAGGTGTAGTCACTAATGTAGATGGGAAAAACAGTGGAGAGAGGATACATCCCTGAAGACCAGCAGTGCTGAAATAACTTCCCCTAGCCTGGACTGCGGTTTCCTGCCTGTGAGGAAGAAGAGTTTGGTTGAGAGGATTTCTAGTATGATTTGTTGAAGACCAATCTAATGTCCACAAATCATATCCTTTCAAAGGTCTCTGGTCATTCAAGGTGTTACGAGATGTTCTGCATTCCAAAGTTGAGTGCATCATTCACTTATCTGTTTACACAGAGTTTGTCAGCACAGGCATTAAAAAAGTGGGTGGTACAATGTGGACCTTTCCTGGTATGTGAAAAAATTAGAACACCCTATGAAAGCCTTGTGTTTTTGTAACATTCTTGGACATATGGATATTTAATCTCAATTTTGACAATACTGGGGGATTCAAGTAATATAACTAAACAATTAAAACTGAAGAAAATACTAATAAATCTTCTGTTAAATATTATTCTACAAAAATGCTATTTCTGGTGAGGAATAAACCAGCACATCCCACCTTTATTCCCAGTTAAAACGGCATAAAATCACACATAGGCGTAGCACATCAGGTGCACATGATTAGAATATTGTTACTCAGCATTTTGAAGGAGCTTTGCCCTGTTTAAACCTCGTGCTCCTGACTGTTGAGGTGAGCGTGAACACCATGGTGAGATCAAAAGAGTCGAGGCCTTCAGGAAGAAGATTGTACCAGATTACACGTCTGGTAAAGGATTTTAAAAGATCTCAAAAGAACTTGCAATCAGCCATTCCACTGTCCAGAAAATAACTGCCAACATACTATTCCTATACAGTTTCTACTCTGAAGCATTCCGAACTAGATCGGAATGCCGCCGCCTCAGGCTGAAGGTAAATAACAACTATTTTCCCCTCAGCGGGAAGGACTTTTCTTGTGTGCAGGTGTTAAAAAGAAAATAATCTTTACTCACAGTTTCTTCAGCAGTTACAGTTAAGCTTGAACAATCATGATAGACAGAAGTTTTCCCCCCGAAGAGCCCGCAGTGTGGGTGAGAGTCATACCTGGACCGACTCACACAATCCCCCCAACTGGCCTGGGCGTTTTATAGAGAAAACACCTCTGTTTTGACTAGTGACGGCACGTCACACATACATAAGCAAAATGAAGTCATCTACATCCCAACAACAAATGTCAGACTTGCCTCTGGCCTTGAGATGTAAACAAATAGATTGTTTAGGCTACAAAGTTCCTTACGCATGTCCCTGCTAGCGGTTTGCTAACGTCACTCATGCACCTGCCTAGTTAATAACAACAGATGTTTTGCATTTGTCCTTGAAGTGAACACCTAGCTCTCTGTCTAACTATGGTTATCCCAATTTTGACTGGTTTTGTCTGTCTTTTCACTTCCTGGCTCATTCTCTGCTACGCGAAGAGTGTTGAGGGATGCTCACACGAAAGGACTTGGTTGGTGACAATTCAGAGTCCCAAAGCTGTGGAAAAGCATGAGAAGGACATTGGAGTTTTAGAACTTTCAAGTCTTCTTCAAGCTTTGTGGATTGCACAACAGTCAAACATTTGAATGAACATCTTCTGAGATAGGTGATTCCATACTTTTTGCCAGGGGTTGTATATTTTTTTATTTTTGAATCTATATAGTCTGTATTTATTAGATTTACCTTATTTATTATATGTTTCTCTATTCTGTTTTTTAATCTCTAAAAGACATTTCAGTATAATTCTGGTATATGGTGTAATTGTATATGTGTATGTGACAAATAACTACTTAAATCTTGAATATCAAACTGCATTTATGTAAGTATTAATAAATTATTCAAACTATAATTTACCAGTTCGTGATAACTTTAGAATTCAGTCTCTATAATTAAAATGATTACCAGTACTAGTTAAATGATAACGTTCTGATTTACTACTCTATAATTTACAGTTGTGCTCATAGGTTTACATAACCTGACAGAATTTATGATTTCTTAACCATTTGTCAGAAACTTTGAATGATTACACAAAAGATTTTTTAAATCATATGACAATAATGGTTATGATAATAGTTGATAATGGTTATCATAATGGTTTGAATGGCTATTAAAGGAACCATCTTCACCTGTGATCTGTTTGCTTGTGATTAGTGGGTGAGTATAGAAGGTCAGTGAGTTTCTGGACTCCTGACAGACCCTCACATCTTTCATCCAGTGCTGCACTGATGTTTTTTGGATTCTAAATTATGGGGAAAGCA
Organism: Lepidarchus adonis; assembly: GCA_037576955.1. Classification (NCBI taxonomy): domain Eukaryota; kingdom Metazoa; phylum Chordata; class Actinopteri; order Characiformes; family Lepidarchidae; genus Lepidarchus; species Lepidarchus adonis. Next base: position 2,691 of record JBBIGC010063207.1, on the reverse strand, counting down.
ATAGAATTGTCAAAGAATCTATGGAAAAAGGAAGTTGAACTCTATAAAACACAAAAGAGATATAAGAAAATATTAAAGGAATTGAGAATGCCAATCAGCAGTTTACGCAAGAGTCCAAGAATTTACAGGAACTGGAGGCTTTTTGCAGCAAGAATGTGCAGCTTTAAGATCTGAGAATATAAAGAGTCTCATCCACAACTACCACAAAATACTTCAAGCTGTCATTATGACTTACCACAATATATTTTTCATACTCAGTACAGTTAAATGTTGCTAACTGCCTTGATCATATCTTATGGTGTTATATTAGTTTTTCTGGAAGATTAATTCCCATTCTCACTAAACTTACTTTGCTATATTTTCTGTTACACTGTTATATTGTGTATTGATTGTATTGTGTCTGTCACAATCTACACAAATGATGTGGCAACAGCTGGCTGCCTTCATGCCTTATATTCTTCTCATGCTTCTTTTATGAAAACTTAAATATACATATTTTTATTTTGATTATAAAGAAAATATAGAAGGTGCAGCATTTTCTACCCATCTGTTTGCAACAAACCGTACATTGGTGCTTTGGCAAACCTTCATGCCATTAAAGCCCTTTCTTGCTGTTCACTCCAGTCACGAGCCTGAGCGATTACATTCAAAAATGCAAATAAGCAATATGTTTATAAACAGCAGCTGGGAAAACCCCCACCTGCCTTTGTGGGAAAATATATGGGCGTAATGACACTGCACATAGATGAACATCATTTTAAAACAAGATGTTGCCTCTCATTTTAAGCAGGAGGTCAATTAGGTTTGCCCCTTAGCTAAATTTTGTTTAGAGCACCAGGTTTGGTGTAGGTGAGGAATAATAAAAGAAAGAAGTTAGTGTTAGTGTTTGATGTCCAAGATGGCGCTGGTCTTTTACATTGTTTTTATCTTTTAAGTTACATTTTTGCAACTTTAAACCAGAAAATTCACCACCATGGAGTACATTAGGTATGATAGAGACACTCTTGTTTCTATTGGTTTACAATGTACTCACAATTTGATGTTTTTAACTCCGGATCCGAGCTGGCCGAGTGAGATCCTGAGGGGGAACAAAGGACATGACGCGAAGCGGTGGCCTCGAGGGAAACGAGCCGGCGTCAGGAACAGGCTGAGAGCCCGTGCACACCGCACACCTCTGTCTAGCATCCTGCTCGCCAATGTCCAGTCACTGGAGAACAAGCTTGATGACCTCAGGGCCAGGGTAAAGTTCCAGAGAGACAGGACTGCAATCTCCTCTGTTTTGTCAAGACTGTTTTGTCCAAACTATGCCATCAAGCCAGCCAAGTCCTTCTCGATCCACCGCATGGACAGAACACGAAAGTCACGAGGAGGTGGAGTGTGTTTAATGGTGAACGGCAGCTGGTGCAACAGCGCGAACATTGTTCCTCTCACACGCTCCTGCTCATCCAACCTGGAACTACTGTCCATCATGTGTCGTCCTTTTACATCGGTCATAGTAAGCGCCGTTTATATTCCACCACAAGCGGACACGGTCACCACCTTAAACAAGCTGCTTGAGGCACTCATGCAGCACCAAACACAACACTGGGACACTTCCATCGACATATTACCTGCCCCACCAGGGGTGAAAGGACACTGGACCATTGCTACAACACTGTCAGGGATGGCTACAAGGCTAAAAGCCCTCAGTTTGAGAAATTCGACCGTGCCGCCATCTTCCTCATGCCAAAATATAAACAAAGACTGAAACAGGACGAACCAATCGGTGGCCGCATTACAGGATGCACTCGATGGCGCAGACTGGGACGTGTTTCTCCGTAGCGCCGATGACCTCAGCGTGTTTATGGAAGTGCTTGTGGGATTCATCTGGAAACTAGCGGATGACAATGTGCAGAAAACGATCATCAAAACGTTTCCCAATCAGAAGCCGTGGGTGGACAAAGATCTCACATCGCAGCCTACAATGCGCATCTCTAATTTCCTAACTGGTAGACCACAGGCAGTAAGGATGGTCTCAGCCTCCCTCACTCTCAGCACTGGAGACCCCCAGGGTTGTGTTCTGAGCCCCCTGCTGTATTTGTTGTGTACATATGACTGTGTGGCCACTACCAGCTCCACCACCATCATTAAGTTGACGAGATGACACCGTCATTGTGGGCCTGATCTCTGACAACAACAAGTCGGCCTACCTGAAGGAAATTGGGAATCTGGAGAACTGGTGCCAGAGGAAAAATCTCCTTCTAAACGTCAGCAAGACATAGGAGTTGATAGTGGACTTCAGCACCAAGCAGGAAAGGAACTACCAGACCCCCATCATCAACAGGAGCCCAGTGGAGAGAGTGAATAGCTTCAAATACCTTGGTGTTCACATACCTGGTTCGGGAACATCACCATGCAAGACAGACGAGATCTACAGAGGATTGTGCATTCGCATAATCCGCACCGAGCTCCCAGACCTGCACTCAATCTAAAGCAAGCGGTGCTGGAGCAAGGCCAGGAAGATCATGAAGGACCTCAGCCACCCCAGCAACGGACTGTTCTCTATCGCTCTCCGGTGTCGACCAGAGGAGGATGAGTTCCCCTTCTGAACCTTGGTTCCTCTCAAGGTTTCTTCGGTGATGAGTGATGGAAGAAAGAACAGAGTTAGTGTTTGTTTGGTGTAGGTGATGAGTGATGGAAGAAAGAACAGAG
>JBBIGC010063156.1:0-10963 GCA_037576955.1 Lepidarchus adonis | reverse complement strand
TCTACAGAAGTATTTTTAAACCCTAGTATCTATACTTCTACTTGAGTAATGAATGTGATTACTTTTGACACCTCTGAGCAGGAGTCAGCGCAGCTTCTGGAGAATATTCCAGAGGAATCACCTACTAGGAATGAAGTGGTTGAGGTCGAGTACGTAGATGAGTTGTGCAGCGCTCATCCAGAACCAGCTTCTAGAGAGAACTCCATTACCAAAGCAATGAACCGTTTACTAAAGCATGGAGACAGATGGAGGAGGCTTTACCTGCGATGGTAGGTGACCTGTTCACCCTTCAGGTCAAACCTGTGCAGGATTGCTTGTCCGTCAAAAAGATGGTGAAAAGGTTCATCTCCAATCTCAAAGAGGCCAGGTCCCAGACGGAGCAGACTACCACTCAGCCACGCTGGAATCACACCTAGGAACACAGGAACATCCTCCTCAGACCAACTCACATCTGCACCCAGATGTTATAAAGGGCAGACTGGGATCTGGGTGGAGGTGAAGTTTGTGAATAAACTATGAAGATTTGTGGAGATAAACAGACCAGTGACATGTGCAGGGATTGGCTCAGCCAGCTCCTCACAGGACTCAAAGATCTTCTTATATCCACCAGCAGGATGTTCAACCCTGTAAGAGAAACACACACATCAGCTCCACTCTGCTGGTCTGTTAGGAACCCACCCCACCCCCCAAATCTGGAGTAACTACAGAACTCAGAAGTGATGGAGTATCCGGTGCAGTAGTAACATCTCCATCACAGACTTTAAATCTGCTAGAATGGAATGAAGACCCTTTATCGACTCACCGGCTGCTCATGGTGCTGAGTCTGAGTGTCGAGTGCTGAACTGGGCTCAGTGCTTTTTAGAAGCTCATTCCTAAACGCTGCCATGGAGCCTTGGATGCGTCTCAGCCAATCAGCAAATACGGAAACAAAACCCTCTTTGTGCCCAGAGCCTGGCTGCAGCTCCACTGAGGTTTTCATGAACAGTTCCCCACTGCCCCCTCCCCCATCTGGGACGTCCTGCAGCTCTAATCTAAACCTAAAGACAAAGACCTGAGCTTCAGCAGATCCTCACAGTCCCAAACAGACTCTGTCATTCAGTTGCTGAGGGAGTAAATCAGTACAGTGAATCTGAGTTGATGTGGAGAAGAGTCTGATAAAAACATCACCCAGAGAAACGACAGAACAGCGTCATTTACAGATCAGTTTATTTATACAAATCTGAACAAAAGCACCCAAGAACTTTTTTATTAAAAGATTGTCGAGATAAAATTCACCAAAACTCTCAGCATCTCTCAGAGAACAGCACCTCCTTCCCCTGTGGATTTAACGTTTCCATTCAGAAACTGTCCCGTCTGCACCGGCACTCAGGAGGGGCTCAGGGGTCGAGTTACAGGAAATAAAAAAAAAAAACTGTCCTTCAGATCAAAATGCCTTCTAGAAGTTTCTGTACGGAATAAAACCCAGCCCAAAAACACACATTCCACCAATCAGGAACCCAGAACAGAGTAGACCCACCCAATGCTGGAGCACAGAAATACAGGAGGAAAATTAAAGCTCCCACATCATTAAAAATGTTCCTTCTTTGGTATTCGGTTCTTCAGGGTAGGAACCCAGCTGACGCTGCTGTAAACACTTCACACTTCTCCCATTCAGGTGTTTATACAGAAACTGCCCCATGAAAAAAAACAGACTTAAACACTGGTTATAATTTTCAGTTTCAGATTATTCCATTTTCCACCACACAAACGCACACACACACACCAAAACACAACGCACACACACAGTTCAGTTGCGGATGCTGAAGACTTTAGTTTTCTTGCTGATCAGCAGAGGAGGTTTGATCTTTGGTTTCTCTGTGAACAGCTGCATCTCGCTCTGGGTGGAGGGGAAGCGGCGAGAGTAGAGGTCAGGATATTCCTTCTGAAACTGAATAAGATGAAAAATACAGTTATCTGCAAGAGAACATTCAGACCATGCAGATACGGTCGTACTGAGGGACCAGGGTTTCATTACCAGTTTGAGTTTCTTCTTCTTCTCCCTGACGGACATGGCTTTGTCCTTGATGAGGCTCTCCAGCAGCTCGGCCATGGCCGCTTGGGACAGCGATAACTTCTGCTCCTCAAACTCCTGAGGGCTGATCTGCCTGCAGAAGGAGTAGGTTGGCATGGTAACACCAGAACCTGCTCCGGAACTTCTTGTCTGTTAGTGACCAAACAGGACCAGCGTTGGAGAGTAAAGTTTAGGTAATTCCACACACTACACATCCCACAGACACACACATGTTCATACGGGACAGAGAAGAACCTCTTCATACCAGCACCACTCTCACTCCCAGATCCTTCACCTCTGCAGGTGTTTGGACAGGAGCCAGTTTTGGTGCTGGACACTGAAGCTGGGTCAATAAACACCATGTCTGCCTGACCTGGACACCAGCATGTGGGACCTGACTGAGGTTCTGTCACATGGTTCAGCAGATAATAATAATAATAATAATAATAATAATAATAATAATAATAAAAAAACAATAATATTTATTTATAGAGCACTTTTCCTACATCAGGATGCAGCTCAAATTGCTTTACAATATACAGTACATAGTTAATATAATTTGCAAAATTATAAATTAGATTTATAGAAAACAGAAAAAAAATACAAAGTACAGGAATAACAAATAAATAAAAGTGATAACAGAAAAAGAGCAGTTAAGAGGTGATGTATGTATGGTGGTTAGTGATGTGTTTTGTAACAAATCTATTAATGGAACGATTTATTAAATAAAAAATGTTTCTAACCATTTTAAAAAAACATTTTACTGTTGATGCCTGGCGGATATTAGTCAGAATTGCATTCCAGAGTTTTGGGGAATAAAAACTAAAGGCTGCTTCTCCAGTCTCTTTTTGGTTCATTATAGGAGCTTCAGTAAAGCAGCGTTTGCTGATCTTAAGACTTGATTTAGGGTGAATTCCACCAGACAGTCTATGTGTGCAGGTGCTAAAACATCTAGTGCAGCGGTCCCCAACCTTTCTCACGCCACGGACCGGTTTAATGTCAGACAATATTTTTGTGGACCGACATTTAAGGTGTCGAGGATAAAAACTAAATAAAATGACACGACGATGGTATTTTGTAAATATAATAATAAACTTGAATCCACTGTGTACTGGAGCAGTCTTTCAGCTTCCTGCTGTTTGAGAAAAGTTCTGACTCTAAGTTTCAAGTCACATATAAATAAAATAATTAAAACCGATTTCTTACATCTAAGAAATATATCTAAAGCGGAGTCAAAGATTACACCCAGATTTCTAATGTCCTCTTTTGATTGAAGAGCTAATTTTCCTAATTCTTTTAAAATATGCCCTTTCTTCGATTCATTACCAATTATAAAAATTTCTTCATTTAATTTCAGAAAATTGATATTCATCCAATTAAAGATACTTGATATACAGCTTGTGAGTATTTTGTGAGTGGACTTGGCTCCATAGATATGTATATTTGTGAATCATCAATGTAACTATGATAATTAATTCCATTTTTAATTATTTGATCTAATGGCAGCATGTATAAGGAAAACAGTAATGGGGCTAATATTAATACCTGTGGATCACCATACAATATATTATGTTCATTGGAAGAGTGCTCAGCTAGATTAACAAAATACTTTCTCCCTTTCCGGTATGAGTCAAACCATTTTAACCACGGTCCCTGATTGGCCAACACAACATCCTAGGCATCAAGAGAATGTTATGATCTACTACTATGCCAAATGCTGAGCTTAAATCTAAAAGAACCAGAACTGATCAGCACTGACTCTGAGAACATGCATCAACTCTAGGATACATGTTGACGAATTTAGTTGACGAATAAAGTCATACAGTTCTGTTTCAGATATCTTTTTAAAAAGTATTCATTGTAAATGTAGTTTTAGTTATTATTTGTACTTTAGAATTAGTTTTTGTTCTGTTTGCTGGAATATCAGTAATTGTGTCATTGAATAATACAGCAAAAGATTCACATTTAGGTTTGGAGGCTCCTAATAACCAATCATTTACTGTGTTTTGATTTCGCATGTGGTCAATAGTTGAAAACAAAACTCTAGGCTTCTTACTATTTTCATTTATTATTTTTGAAAAGTATTGCTGTCTTTCTTTCCATATTTTTTGTTATAATCATAAATGCAATTTTTTTTTTTTTAATTTTTAGATTTTCTTTTGGCGCAAGGGATCTGTTTTGTAAAACATTAATAAAATCACTTGGGGTTGATTTGGTAAATTGTCATTTCTTTTTAACATTTTGGCCTTTGTCAGACTTCCTTAATACAGTGAAACATATGCAAAAGTGGTCAGAAATAGAAATCTATGTTTAGACATAGGCCATGGGAGATAACCAGGTCTGGTGTACATCCTCAATTATGTGTAGGACTTGAAATGTCTTGTGTAAAGCAAGGTTCACACACACTGTCACTGATATACACCAGCACCATCATCATCCAACCAACCACCTTCTGATTAACTGTCCCAATACCCAGATATCACCCGGCCAGGACAGAGAGGAGATATTCAGGGTGGAGGTAAGGGAGAGTCTGGCCTCTGAATGGACATGGTGCATGTCACCATCTGATGGGGCCCAAGCGTCAACCTGCTGCTGTAACAAGTTTCCAACAAACAAAGAGACTGATTGTGTGATGAGCAGAGTAGTGTTACCTGAGATCTGAGGAAGGTAATGTGGTCCTCAACAGCATCACGCAAGTAAAGAGGCACCTGGAGAACTTCTTGATGATGATCCATTAAGAAGGATAGCAGCCTGCTGGCCAACAGCTCATCCAGATCGACCTCCTCCTCACAGCTCAATACACAGCGAGAGAATGTCTGCACCATCTGTGATGTGCACACACACACACACACACACACACCTTTATCGGTATGTTACATATGCAGAACTGAAAACCACCTATGAAGCAGAGAAGCCTTCAGAAGATCAGAAGCCTGTGTGTGAAAGCGCTAGAGCCCAATAAATCAGGTTCTCACCAGCGTGCGTGTGCCGATGGCATCATGCAGTCGTGGCATGTCAACGTTCTGGCTCATGCGTGAGATCAAGCGAAGCAGCAGCTGCAGTTTGCGGCGTGAGGCCGGAGGGAGGAGGAGGGTGCAGAGCTGCAGAACCTCGACAGCAAGACGCTCCAGCGCCGGCTGCAGCAGCCCTGCAACAACGCACACACGCACGCACACACACACACAGATGGAACAGGAGGCAGTGCGCGCACACACACACACACGGAACAGGAGGCAGTGCGCGCGCGCGCACACACACACACACACACACACACACACACACACACAGAGATGGAACAGGAGGCAGTGCGCACACTCACACTCAGAGATGGAACAAGAGGCAATGCGTACACACACGGAACAGAAGGTAGTGCGTGCACAAACACACGCACACACACACAGAACAGGAGGCAGTGTACGTGCACGTGCACACACACACACAAACACACACACACACAAACACGCATGCATGCGTGCTGAACAGACAGATGCAGGCCTTACTTTGCTCAGGACTCGAGTAGCGTGCAACACGGGACACTGATGGGGGCACAGGGGGCACAGGCTTGCACAGGTCCAGTGAGCTGTAACAGCGTCTGCTGATGGACGTCCCAGCACTCACATCCCAACAACTTCTGCGCAAATGGACGAGGCCATGAGCGCTCAGGCCAGCGGTGGAGGAGGAGTGGTGTGGTCTCATGGTGATTTCTGCTACAGGATTGTTGATGCTAAAGCAGCTTGTGGAAACTTCCTTCAGCTGCATGAGGTCGAGGCAGTTCCCGATGCTTCTGGGACGAGGTTTAGTTGCTTGGTGGGTCTGAAGGGATGAACCACACTCTGAGGTGGAACCGAAGCTCAAGCTACTGATGCCTTCCGTCGGTAAGATGCATCGCTGAGACTGAGCCTCACCTGAGGAGCTCTTACAGTACAGGTTATCTACAGAAGGAGAAATCTGGCTCCCAGGATTAGGACTGCTGTTTGCTAAAGAACTGTGTTGAGGGAAGGAACCCTCAGTGCTGCAGGATGTGAGACTTTCCACAGACTTGAAGAGTTCACGTGTTGAATACGAATCTGCTGATTCATCCAGAATTCTCTCCAGAGAGCAGCTCCTGGGTCGGATCCTGCTGACCACAGCTCCAGTGGGCCAAGCTCTGGAGGTTTCCACCTGCGACTTCACTTTAGACGTGAAGACCTCCCTCATGGGGGAATCTGTCTCCTCGAAGGACTCCTTCCTGATCAAGCTCAGTAAGAGGCATTCGGTTGATCGGAACAGGTTGGCAGTGTTCAGGTGAGGGGCTTTAGCTGGTTGAGGGCAGCTCGGTTCCTCCAGGTTTTTACGTTTTCCACGTTGAGTTCTGGGAGCCGTAACGTAGCCACACAGAACTAGTAAAGGACCAGATGAAAGAACATAAAGAACCAACAGCCAGAAATAGAGTTAAAAGCACAGACAGGTTAGTATCTCACATTAACAATAGAGCACAGGTGTTAAACTGGACATTCAAACACATCAGAACTCTCTCACCCTCCTGCAACACAAACTGTGTGAGAGGGAGGGAGGAAGTTCTGACGCATTTTCATGAGCATGAAGCAACAGAGACAGGTTCTCTCATTCCTCATGCGTGTGAGAGACCAAAGTTCTCCTGGAAGTACAAGCACCTACCCAAAACGTTCACAAACAGCTCATAGAACTGGAAGGTCAGCAGAGGTTCAGGCAGACTGCAGAAGTAGTTAGACACGGTCTTGAAGACGTCCCTCTCAAAGCCAGGGTAGGACGGCTGCTCAGAGTCACATTTCGGCCCTTCAGTTCACACACACACACACACACACACATCCACACATCTAAGAAACACACTTTCCCACTGAGATACAGTGTGTGTGTATGTGCATGCGTGTGTGTGCGCGTGTCTTACAGTTTGCAAGACATTTCATTGCAGACAGAACCCAGTGTGGTAGATCTTCTGTAAACAGGTAAAAATTATTAAAGCTGGAGGTGTTTATTTTAGAACAGAAGAGGCTGAGGTGGAGGTCAGTGAGTGGGGTTAACTCCACCTGTCTTATCGCTCAGGGTGACGACTCCATGTTTGTTCACTTTGCTCGTGTTGTAGACGATGAAGCGAGAATTGACGTCAGACGGATTCACCAAATCCTCCAGAGAGGACAAACCCAGTAACTTCTGTAGACTGATCACACACAGGTCATACACACACACACACACACACACACACACAGAGGTCATCACATTACACACAGGTAATTACATTACACACCACACACAGGTCATCACACCACACACAGTCCATTGCACACAAGTAAATCACATTAGACACAGGTCATTACAAGTCAAGTCAACTTTATTTATACACCATCCACCCACGGGCAGACTGATCCCGCACCCGCCCACGGGCAGACTAAATGCACAAAAACATTTTACAGTGTAAAACTGAAAGTATATAGCATAAAACACTCAGAAAAGGGTATAACAAAGGAGGGCGAGTGTCTCAGTCTGGTGAACTAACAGAGGAATTACACACGTAGGTGCTTATTTAAACAAGTTTTGGGTTACATCACTCGATGGAGCGGAACCAGACATAAGTTGAAGAACCCCTGTAGTTCTTAAACTGTCAGTATCGACTGCTGTATTGATATTTTGAGCACAGCTCTAGTCCCAACGTTTACTGAGTGTGTTACCGTATTTTATGGAACATTTCTGGAGATTTCTGGGTTTATATCAGTGAAGCTTTGATCAGTTACAGCTTGATGTTAAAGCTGCAAGTTATCAGAGTCACAATGCACCATAGTGGAACTTACTGTGTTAAGGTGACATTCTTCCAAATATCCTGAATGTCATCCTCTGTGACTTCTCTGCCTCTAACCTTCTCCTCTGAGGATGTGACAGTGTGGGGATCTTCTTCAGGGGTGATGTTCTCCTGTGGGAACAATACAATACATTACAGCTGTATCAGAGAATAAACACAGACAGAAAAGCTACAGGTGTAAGGAGAAGTCACCTGGATCTCCTTCTCAGATTTCTTCCTTAACTTGAAAAAACTCTCTCTGTCCTTCAAAGACAGACTCTTTCTTCTCCCTCCCTGAGGAGCAGCAGGGATGGGCTTCAGTGGGGACGTTGAAGGAAACCTGTGAAGTGTTCTGTTGTGAGAAGATGCTGAGAGCCAGACACTTTCAGGCGGGGAACACAGGCGAGATGGACACACACCGCGCAGTAAAAGCGGGAGAAATATTATCATATAGATCTCAGGATTTTTCTCAGACACGATAATTGACACAGCAGGGCTGGGATTGGACGATGTCTGATTTTTCATGTGTTCTGTGAGAGAACCGAGTGTTGTGTTACTTAGACCCTAACCCTAAAACAGAAACAGAATAAGACAACTTCTGGAAACAAACAGTTCAACATGAACATCTGCTTCCCTACATAGTTTTTTTTTTTCACCCACCTTCCAAAACTGCCCCACATCTAGCACATTACCCATAATGCACTGCTCTTAAAGAACACTACATTTCACAACATTGACATATGGGTTAGGGCTGTAATACAGCATGATTAATCTGTGTGAAAATGCTGTTGTTCTATAATAATTGAATAACTGAAATTAATTGGTTTTTTTAATTGTATTAATATTTCCCTCTACTGTGGAGTCAGCGAACTCACCTGTACAGATGACTGTTGTCCTCAAAGTCCTCCAACCCCCAGCGTCCTTTGACATCTTCAATAACATGATTTTTTAAGAACTTCTTCAGGAGCTGAACAGTCTGAAGCCTGGTGACCTCAGGCCCAAAATTACTGTTGTTTCTCAGCAGCTCGTGCAGCCAGTCGACAGCAGCGCTCGCAGTGAAGCAGTGTGTGTAAACTTTAAAGTGCTGCCGGTGCTTCTTCAGAGGCATTCCTGCCCGAAAATACTTTGTCACTTCATTCCACTGCAACACACACAAACACACAAACACACACACACACACAGTTAAACTGGACTTAAATGGATCTGGGAATACTGTACAGTGGAGGTAAATGAAACCAGACATCCCAATGTGGCATGGCGACAAGGCCTACAACTTCGGGCGCTGAACTGCTGGATGTCCAAGTGGTGCGCAGAATATAAAGTGGGGTTTATAGAGAATTGGTCCACTTTCAGGGCAAGCCTGGTCTCTTCGCGGGATGGTGTTGGTCTCCTTTCCCACAGCAGAACCCGCAGTGTTCTAGATAGCCAGAGGTGTAGCTCAGTTAGCAGCTGCTGACAGACCAGAGTCAAGGCCAGCAGACAGACCGGCTAAAGCGACCTTCTGCTAGGGGCTCTGAGGTGCAACCCAAGGTTCACTCTATTGATAGTGTCTGTTCCCTGGGTTTTACGGAAAAATAGAAAAAAATCTAAAGTTTGTTACAGCAATTTAATTAATATTAATCTCTTATACAAACCCCAAAACCCCGAGATCTAAATTTAGGATTATTAAAATATTAGATCACTCGCCACCAAAACACTCATTGTAAAGAGATAATTACATACAAAAACAATTCCTTCTTTCACTTCTTTTGAGATTCTTTCACTTAATTTAAACAATTTAGACACAATTTATAGGCCACCTGGGCCCTACACAATTCCTACATGAATTTGATAATTTCTTAGCCAACTTAGCCAATTATCATATATATCATCTATCAGGGAACTAAGCAGGGACTTTGTGGACTGGTGCCATCAGATATACCTCCAGATCAATACTGGAAAAACCAAGGAGCTGGTGGTAGACTGGACTCATAACCCACAGGCTCTCTACAACAAGGCACAGAGCAGCTGTATCTGCTGTGGAGGCTCAGGTCTTTTGGAATGCAGGGCCGCTCCTGAAGACATTCTACGACTCTGTGGTGGCATCAGTCTTTTACGTGTGGTCTGCTGGGGCAGCAGCGTCACTGCTGAAGACAGGAAGAGACTGAACAGGCTGATCCGCAGGGCCAGCTCTGTTATAGGAGGAACTCTGGACCCAGTGGAGGTGGTGACTGACAGGAGAATGGAGGCTAAGCTGTCATCACTGCTGGACAACATCTCCCACCCCATGCAGGAGACTGACCGCACTGAGCAGCTCCTTCAGTGAGTGACTGCTGCACCCACGGTGTGAAGGAGAGATTCAACAGATCTTTCCTTCCAGCTGCTGTCAGACTGTACAGTCAACACCTTCACAAATAAATAATTGTTGGAGACTTTAATATCCATCATGATAAATATAAGACCCATTTAAATCATCATTCACTTTAATTCTTGATTCTCTATGATTTACCCAAAAATACTCTTGATTAAATACTGACCCTGGGCATAACAATCAATTAGAGATGCAACGATTATAGATTTTGGTTGTACAATTATAGTCTGAGGAATAAACGTGGTTTCACGGTTATCATGATTATTATGCATTCATTAATTTCAAAACACTATTAGCTTAAAAAATCCCATTAAAACTCCTAATATTTTAAGTGTTATTTATTGCTGCTCAATAACCAAATAATACAGGACAAAATAATAATAAATATCAAACAATTGTTCACATTTTTCGCTTTGTAAAAAAAGTTTTTGATTTAAACATAAGTAATCATTTTACACTGAAAATAAAAAATAGAATAATGAAGAAATTAAAAAAAAAAAAAAGAATAAAAATTGTATTTGTCCAAATTAAATGTTTGCTACATATAAGCTAAGCTTTTCCCTTTTAAAGAGAACAAATTTAGTGAAAGAATTTTTTGATCAACTATACTATACATCGTTTTGAAAATAAGTTCTGTAAAGCTTATAAAGAGTTCTCCGTCACCATGGCTGGTCCACATAACTGATCCCAGTGGGAGCATGTACAGGTCCTTCTCAAAAAATTAGCATATTGTGATAAAGTTCATTATTTTCTGCAATGTACTGATAAACAT
>JBBIGC010063145.1:0-10963 GCA_037576955.1 Lepidarchus adonis | reverse complement strand
TCTATAATCTCTGTAAAGCTGCTTTGTGACAACGTCAGTTGTAAAAAGCGCTGTATAAATAAATTTGACTTGACTTCTGTGAAACCAAACTGTCCACTTAGGAAGCAACACTGATTGACAATCAGTTTCACATGCTGTTGTGCAAATTGAATAGAAAACAAGTGGAAATTATAGGCAATTAGCAAGACATCCCCAATAAAGGAGTTCCTGCAAGACGAAGGCATTGATGCTATGGACTGGCGCATGTGCCCCAGACCTGAATCCAATTGAGCACATCTGGGACATCATGTCTCGCTCCATCCACCAACGCCATATTGCACCACAGACTGTGCAAGAGTTAGCGGATGCTTTAGTCCAGAAAAATTTGATTTCCATTGATAATTTTTCATTCAACTATGTAAAAAACAAAGTATTTAATAAGAATATTTAATTCATACAGCTGTTCCTTTTATTTTTTGAGCAGTATACAATGATTTTGATCATTCCATTAATACTCTGGCCAAAAGTTATTGTGTTGAACAGATTCTTTTTTAGAAAACATTATCCATCCACCATTTTCCAATCCATTTATTCATTAAGAGTTGCTGGGAAGCTACAGCCGTTCCCAGCTAACTATAAATTGTTTCTAGTCAGCAACTGGTTCGACAAACTCCCATTAGCCTTTTGTGCTACAGAAGCTCTTTTGTGGGATCAGAGCTCCTCTCCTTATGTACGTACATCAATGAGCCTTGGGCTCCAGGTTACCACCTTCAAAACCTTCAACTGGGCCATTGTTCCTGCTTCCAACACATTGAATTCAAGAACTGACTGTTCCATTTGCTTCCTAATATATCCCACCTCTTGGCAGATGCCAATGTAATGATATATCCAATGTTATTCACTTCACCTGTCCCAGGTTTTATTGTCTGACTGGTGTTTATAACTATTTAAGGGTTTGGTGAACACATAGGTTCCTTATTCCTTACAGAATTCAGCGACTGCCCATTGTTGTTCCTCGAAGTTACGATTATTGACAGTATTGGGAGAGATGACAGTCCTGCATTGATCATTGATTCAATATTTTCTGAATATTTTTCACTATTTAAAATCAATGAAGACAATTCCAATGCACTGATATCACCCTGATTTTTTTTTACCTTCCTCATTTGTCTTTCTTTCATCACTGTACACTTGCACAGCATCTGTATCTCTGAGCAAATTAGTCTTAATTACTGTGCTGTCCGTCAAAACATACCGCAATCAAACCATTAGAGGAGCGACTAATGAATTATTTAACACATTCTGTTTCTCAAACGTTCCCTCAGGATCTGATTTTATATATTTGTTTCTCTCTTTCTTCATCTATGTCTTCTATCTGTAGACTCTCTGCAGGGGGAACACCAGAGGAGGCTGTATAAAGAGCTGTTGACCAACTACAATCGATTGGAGAGACCTGTAGCCAATGACTCTGCGCCCTTAGTGGTGGAACTGGGACTTACACTGCTGCAGATTATAGATGTGGTGAGTCTTTGCATGTATGCATGGTTGAATTTGGAGAAGAAGAAGGAAAGAATGCAATTCAATGCAATAACATACACAATAGACATACATGATCTGAAATACACAATGAGTTATACATACCCCTACGTACAATGCATGGTACAAAATATGGTATGATATAATACACAGTATAGTTTACATTATACAGCGATATACAGTAAAACCCCTTTAGCTCGCCCCACCCCCGTTATCTCGCCAGGCTTGGGTGTGGCTAGAGATTTTGAACTCATGTGATGAACCACTGTTATGTTTTAACAGGTGGGAGCAATTACTTTGTCACACACGGCCATGGAGGTTTGGATTTTTCCCTTAATATTAAAATCATTCACCTAAAAAACACATTTTGTGTTTACTTGTGTTGTCTTTGAAATATTTAAATTTGTTTCATGATCTGAAACAATTAATCGTGAAAAACATAGAAAAAAATCCATACATTTTCCATTAGATTTTTGTTGTCTTAGTTCATATGCTCTGTGTAGCGGCATCCCATAAGACCAAACAAGTAAGCGTGAATCTCATAGGCATTTAAATCTCGTACTTTTTAACAGCATGTTCGAGGAGATTGCAGACACTTGGCAAATCTGTAGAAATTTGTAGAAATCCTATTTTGTGGTGTATTTTTTATGAAAAATTATTTTCATAATGCTTGTTACAAATTATTGTACATCTTTTACATCTGAATGGTCCACCAAACAGCATCTGGCTTGTTCTGCCATAAAGTAATGCTGTGTGTATTTTTGTCATTTTTCTTGGAAATCCGACTACGTTCAGTATCTCACTATGTAACGGTGTGTGTGTGTGTGCGTGTGTGTGATAGAGAGAAAAAGAGGGAGTTCTACATTTCTGTATCAGAATGTAATACCAGTCTCCACTTCTGACTGCATTTCAGCATGAAAATTCAATCAGACGCTGTGGCCGTGCACACACACACACACACACACACACACACACACACACACACACACACACACATACTCACGCAATCCCAGCCTCCAAAAACCCACAAGAGAAGCAGTTTCTGATTCTCACTGGCTTTCACTCGCTGTCTCACTCTCCGCTCTGGTGCTCTTGCTTGTATTTATTGGTTTGCAATATTTCATTTCAGTTTTTTTCCATGTCATTTTGGAAAGTAGCAACTAGTTCTGGGTGGTATTTATGGGTAAAATTGAAGTCATTCAGTCCCTAATCAGTGGTGGACACAGTGGTGAGGATATTTGCTAGCTGGCATTAATGAAACTATGTTTTTAGTAGAAAAAGTAATAAATCCACACTCTGAGTACAGTAAATCCAACTCTATACTGCCTAGATTTGGACCTAGAAGGCTGGTGTCCAACTGGTGAGTTAAGATATCGGTTGCCTTTGAGCTGGGATATCACCAAAGTGTGCTGAACAGTAGTCGTCCAATGACGTTACAATGACAATAAAAGATTTCAATAAAGATTTTGATTTTGATGTGGGCGTATTACACCAGAAAACCACCACAACGCAGATAAATTTCCATGTTCCAGCTAAGAAGTTCCAGTAAATCATTCATCTGCCTGGTCTGCATCATTTAGTCCCAATCATTTAGTCATTTAATTGCAACTAAATTCCATAATAGTTCATGCATATACATATAAATTTTATTTCTATAGCTTGTTTTACAACTGACTCAAGGCAGCTCTTGGTCCAAGCCTCTAATGAACAAGTCAAAGGCGACAGAGGCAAGGAACACTCCCTAAGCTGGAGGAAGAAACCTTGGGAGGAACCACGGCTTAGAAGGGGAGCCCATCTACCACTAGTTGAACAATGAAAACCAAAAGAAAAGGAAACGGACTCAGTTTTTAGAGATGGTAACTTGAAGTCTATAGCTTGGAGTAACAGATCCAACAAATGAAGCATAAAGTACAGGGAGCTGGACCATGATAGTTGAACTAAGTAATGAGGAGGTCCCAATTATAGGTGATGATTAAGAAGGGCAGCAGGACCTAGTCGATGTCGTGTATATTGGCTCCCAGCAGGAGTGAGTGGGCATCAAAATGGTCCAGAGAGCTGAATAAAGCTTTGGATGGATTGTAATAACTCATCTGCGACCTGGGTGTTCACATCACAAGATTTTTCACTGATAAATTCCCAGATCAAATCATGACGTCACCAACCTACACCCCTCTTTTGAACAAGCACCAGTTTGACCACCAAATTCCTGCGTTATTCCACCGCCAACCATACAGCCCAAGTTTACTCAGACCAGTGTAACTCTTCAGCCATGACACTCACCCCACCAAACTCCTGGATAAATAGCACTTGCAGCCCACTTTTAAAGGAGACTTTCCACGGATCAATACCCCCAAGGAAACTGAAGCTAAAAACATGCAAACTTTGGAAATTCAAAACCGCATAACTCTCGAATGCAGCCGTGTACCCCAGCCCCAGTCACCAACAAACACCTTATATGGCGTCTCAGAGTAGTTCACACAATACGACTCATTGTCACAGATTAATTGTTGAGTCACTACCGATCTAAGGCTTTCACCTGCAATTTCCAAGGCGAATCTGAGACCTAGAAATCATGGCTAAAGTCTGTGAACGAGGCTTTAGGTTGGAAATCAGCTGTAGGACAAGAAAATGTTTTACTTTGGCTGAGATTTGTTCTCTTGTTTTATGTTTTGTAAATGTTCTTCTGTAATTCTGGACTCTACACTGGTCTGAAGGGCTGGTCTCCAAGTAAGTTGGGTGATTCCGTTGATCAAAAAGTTTTTGTTGGAGAATTACCAAACTATGTAGGACACCAGCACAGAAAATTACAATCAATGTTCAATCTAGTTTGTTTTACAGATAAATTCAATATGGTCTTTGCTACCACCAATGTAGAAGCAAGATATGTAGCTGGAAAAACACCAGAAGCCTAACTGCCCTGTCTGATAGATCTATTGAACATTAAAGCAAGATTCAAAGAATTGGCACAAGCTAGCTTCATAAAATGACCTCTGCATTTACTCCAGTGAGGACCTAATGTTTTCAAATGGTCCAAACAAATTTGGCATTTAGAGCCAACGTTGCATTTTGCTCTTATTTCCATTTTCCTTAAGTGTCTTCTTCTTTACTGTGGGCACAAACAACACTCATACCTCTCCATGCATTACTGTAAGTGGCTGAACATATCCCAACTAAGCCAATTTCATTAACCTTCATCAACATACAGATCCCTGAAATCCTGAGAGATTTCCCAACCTTGGCACTGGAAGACCCTTGGCCATGCAAATTTTAATATTTTGACTAGTGACATACCAACTTAAAATCAAGAAAGACTTTGGATGTTCATTTAATTATAATTTTATTCTGGGTGTTAATTTTATTAGTACTTCATTCAGTGTCCAATATCCTCCTGATCGCCTTAAGTACCCCTTTGAGGCCAGTTACAAACCACTCTTCTTGAACTCTCTGGCCGACTCAGCGAGGACATCACGAAACATTTTCTTCCATGATGTTCTACCAAATACTCAGAGAAGTCCAGGCAATACGCCAAATGCATACTGATGAACGCAAGCTTTCAAAACACATCTTCCCTCAGAAACCCAGAATGGCACCAGGCAGCATTGTCTTCAAACAACGCTTCATCAAACAAAAGCTACGCTGTTTAATTGCAGTGTCATAAGGAAGCAAGCCATAGACAGTCTGGGCTTTGATAGCTTAGTCAACCTCAGTGTACTTCAGTGTACCATGACTAAGCCTGGATGTAATATGGCCAATTACAGTATAACAGTTGATATTTCATTAAAAGCAAAATAAAAGATTATACAAATAGAACTCTGGACACATTTCAGGATTTTGGGTATAGGCAAAGGCAAATAATTTATTTCCAAAAGACATTTTTGAAGAGTTTAGTTAAGTTAGTTAAGTAAGGAAGTTAGGTAAGTTAAATAGGTAAGTTAAGTAACTAAGCTAAACTGTACAAAAATGCATCTGAGCTTCAGTCTGGACAGCTGTGAATGGTTTGAGGAGTCAAACTAGGTGTTTATGGGATTAAAATGATCTTAAATTAGGTAAGTTAAGTAAGTCAGTAAGTAAGTAAGTTAAGTAAGCAAGTTAAGTCAAGTCAGTTTGTAAGTTAAGTTATGTAAGTAAGTTCAGTAAGAAAGTTAAATAAGTAAGTCGTCTGTTCGTAAGTTAAGTAAGTTATGTAAGTTATTTAAGTAAGTTAAGTAAGAAAGTTTAGTAAGTTAAGTAAGCATGTTAAGTAAGTCAAGTCAGTTAGGAACTTAAGTAAGTCAAGTCAGTTCGTAAGTTATGCAATTAAGTTAAGTAAGGAAGTTAAGAAAGTTAAGCAATGAAGTTAAGGACGTTAAGTAAGTTAGTTAAGTACTTTCTTTACTTACTTTTAGACTGTTCGAGCAAGTAGCCCCGTTCTTTATTCCTGCCCACAAACACACCACTTTCTACAGGACCATCACCGCTTTTGTTATGTAAATGGTGCACCTCCTGGAATTCTAAACTCTACAAGCACAAACTGTCACAGAACCCCCTTACTTAAAGTAAAAGGAAACTTTATTGTCACCTCTGCTATGCTCTGAGACTAGACGAAGAGGCTCCAGTTACCGGTGGGTGGGGCTATGACTGGATTTGTGGGTGGGCAATGAGGGGGGAGAGCCATATGATTTTTTTGTGATTTTAGTGTTAAGTAATTAAGTCAAGTAAGTTTAATATACGTAAATAAATATATTACAAAAACATACAGTTGTAGCACAGTGGTTACCTCTGTCATCTGACAGCAAGACAGTCCAGTGTTCGATCCCTGGCTCCCACTGTCCAGGCTTGTGGCTGAGCTTGACTGGCTACTCTACATCGCCCATAGGTGTGAGTGTGTGAATGGTTTGCTATCTCTGTGTTGCCCTGTGATGGGTTGTCCTCCTGTCCAGGGTGAAACCTGCCTCGACACGTAGTCAGCTGGGATTGGCTCCAGCTTCCCAATGAACAAAAATGGGCAAGTGGTTTGGAGATTGAATTTATTACTAAACCGGTAAACCGGTCTGTAATGTTTTCATGAAAGATGACCAATAGAGTAGCACCTGTCAGAGGGCAGGTTCCCCTAGGAATCGGGGGTGAAATACACAGCTCTGTATATAAATGACACATTTTACTATGGCCGGCGATTCTGGGGCAGATAAATAAAGCCAAAGCCTTAGAAAGGATGGGAAGCTGTGACCTCGCCCTGACAGCCTGGCTGCTCTGTCTGTGTTGTTGTCTCACCTTCTTTATGCGAGGAATCTGTTTATCCTGCTGCTTTAATCGTGACCACTGTGGCCGTGGCTCCAGCTCATCGCTCCTGCATCCCCAGATGGTGCAAAGCCCATAGGCTGCAGCCATGAAAGATATGAACGCATGACTTGCGCTGGAATACGAGCATGAGAGATTTGGGGGCTGGCATCTGTTATATTGGATTGGGCAAGCCCTGCATGCTCCCGTCCAATGAGGGAAACCCATGAAGACGATGTGTGGGAAGGTAGACCACCAAGCCTTAGAAGTTCCATGACTAACTCCTAACTCCAACCTTACAATAGCACCTGTCAGAAGAGTGTGTTAGGCAGCAAGTGAACAGTCAGTTCTTGTAATTGATGTGGTGGAAGCTGGAACACTGGGTGAGCCAATTTGACAAGGGCCAGCTAGACGACTGAGCCAGAACATTTCCAAGGGACGGGTTTTGTGGGGTGTTCTGACACCTGTCAGAGGAGTGTGTTAGGCAGCAAGTGAACAGTCAGTTCTTGAAATTGATGTAGTGGAAGCAGGAAAACTGGGTGAGCCAATCGGACAACTAGGCGACTGAGCCAGAACACCTGGTCTTGTGGGGTGTCCCTGGTATGTAATGGTTGGCGCCTTCCACAAAGGATCTGGGAACAGGGCCATAGGTGCCCACAGCTCATTAATGCACATATGCTGGCTCTGAAAAATATGTCTGAATACACAGTGAACCATGATCAGCAGCATGAGGGGGATCCACGTAATATTAAGCAAGTGGTTTTAATGTTATGGCTGATAATTGCATTAGCGCAATAGCGTAAATTAGTCGTCTTGTTCGAAAGTGAGAGTCACAATGTTTGGCAATGGAGAAGGCGGTGAATTAGTTGGCGCAAATACATGATCACATGACATAACTGATGTTACACTGAGACTCGTACATGTTTGATAGCTTGGCACTTGACTAAAAAATGCAACTCGGTTTACAGATGTGTGTGTATCCAGCATGGCTCCATCAGGAGTGCAACAACTTAACACTGATATCAGTCTATTCACTGCTTCTCTATGCAACTGATTATGCATTTTATATTAAACAGTCACTATGTTAAATTACAGTTATACAGTAAAATAGTTCAATTAAAGTTGACTTCACTGACAAATCAGGATTGATCATTTGGGAATTTTCTTAATAATGCAGACAGGCATTTTATATTTACGTTTTCTATGCTTCTTAGCATATTGTTATCGAGTAAAGTATTTGGAAAGCTAGAAAGGTTTTCCCAGAATGCACCTTGATAGTGTTTTCTGACACTAAGAACCAACATCATTAAATAGCTTAACACGCTTGGAGGAGTACATTAGTTGCCTATTTTCAGCTAATAAATGCTAGCTTGACTAGCTTTGCGAGTATTAGGGGAAAGGGAGGGCCACTCTGCTTGCCCAGGGGGTGGCGATTGTGGAATTTTGGCTGTAGCATTACCAGAGCTGATCTCCTGATGCTAGGACCGATGCTACAGTCAACGTCTGGTCCGTATTAGGATCCATGGGTCAATGCTAGTTTTATCTATGGGAAAAATGAACTGTGCTTCTTTTTTTTTTAAATAACAGATATCACAGTCTGTAACAAATAAAAATATTCCAAAGCTGATATACCTTGACTCATAGACATTTTTAATGGAATGTCACCGGATCTTTCAACTTACAAGGTTGTTACGGAGTCAAAGTATGAATATTGATATGCAAGCTAATGCAAGGAAGTGCATGATGGTAATTGATGGTAACTGTTATAGGCCCACGTTAGCTACTGTAACTTACCAACACAATCCAGTTTAAACAGTCTTACCCCAGATGGAGCTGATCAGCGAAGACATGCTTAGCATTTCTGCTGTAAACATCTTCACTAAAGTTCCCTCGTTCTTCTCAAACCACATGCTATGTCCTGAAGGTCAAAGTTCTTGACTTGTTATAAATGATAAACTCTGACACTGCTCCAGGGGTCAACTGTTCAGTCCATTTTCATTTTTGAGCTTCAATTTCTCAATGAAACACCAAGATGTTGTTTGAATTCCTGAGCGTGTGAGTGATTGGATCTATAGCAGCAGATGAGAGGGATTGTTTGTCCTGGTGGTGGGGTTGGTGTTATCAGATGGTCTAATGAGGAGATGCTAATGAGGTGTGTGTGTGTGTGTGTGTGTGTTAGACACTTGAGGCCAGAGTGCTATAAACTCCATCTGTAGTGGTTTATAGTTCATATGCGGTGAGAGAAATGGGTCACACACACACACTCTGTCTACCTACCCACTTATAATCAGCACCCCCATTGCTTTTTACATTCTCCCAGTCTTTCATTTTCTCTCTCTCTCTTTCTGTTTGACATATTACAATTTTTTAAACATTTTCTGACATTCTCTGTAAATGTACAATCACTTTTACTCACCTTCACTCTCTCTCTCTCTTTATCTCCTTTTCCCCAACATTTATCTGTCTGTCTTCTCTTGCTCTCTCTCTCCTGTTTCCCTCTCCTTCTTTGTCTCTTTCCAATCACGTTCACTCCCCCTTTCACCCCTCTCTTTATCTCCTTTTCCCATATATCTGTCTTTCCCTTCTCTCTCTCTCGTTTCCCTCTCTCCTTCCTTGCATTTCTCTTTCCGATCACCTTCAATCTCCTTTCCTCTCTCTCTCTTTCTCTCTCGCTATCCTTCCCCATCTTTCTCCTTCACCTTTCTGTCTCTTTTACTTCTACCCTTTGTCTCTCTCCCTTTCGTTCCTCCTTCCTTCCTTCTCCGTACAGGCCTGTAGAAGGTTCAGTCAATTGTTCTGACTTGCATTCTTGCTCTCCTTGCTGCTTTTTCTTCCTTCCTCTGCACAGGGTTCATTTGTTCTGTCGTTCTTCCCCTCTTTCTTGCCCTCTTTGGCTTGACTGGACTGCATGGGGATTTGCACTCAAGGAAGGAGACCGTAATGACCAATCTGTTCACACTTCATTTTTTAGGCACCTATGCAGACAGAGAGAGCGAGAGAGCAAGAGAGAGAGATACAGAGAGAAAGAGAGAGGAGAACAAGAGAAATACAGTAGAAGGAAATGAAGAAGAATAAAGAAAAGCATGACGTGTTGAAACTGGAAGACAGACGAATGTTTTTTGTGTGAGTGTGTGTGTGTTGGGGGGGGTGGGTTGTGTGTTGGACCTCAGTTAGCAGCTCATTAATGCTCTTCCCCCATAATCCTGCCTTCCTGAAATTCATACTGGCGTAGCTGCGCTCACTCTTCATCGAATCAGTCGCATTATTTGATTGCGTGCATGAAGAGGTCTCTGGTTATGGATAAGCTCCAGTTATCTTCTTCGCTTGGGCATCCCTCTGTTTTTACACTTCACGGATTCAATTTGTCGAGGCGAGGAGCGTAAATCAACACGGCTCTCTTATCTCAGTCCAATCTCCTCATCAGACAGTGCGTACTGCCAGCGGGGGAGGCGAGGGATTGGTGTATTGTTCACATGCTGCTAGTAAAGTGTGGAGGCATTGATTTTGACGTCTAATTGACGTGGTTTTTCTTTATTATTGATTTAGGACCAGTTTCTTCGACCCCTGTCTGATTTTCTACCAATATAGGAGATCCGGAACCCAGGAGAAGAACAATTGTAACCCCCTTCCCTTTGTTTTTTGGAGGTTTCAAGCAGCTACATTTTCAGTTAAGGTTTCAGGAACCCTGCTTCATCTTAAAGCATCACAAAAGGCATCATCTGAAAGGAGAACCAGAACATAGAGGAGGAGTGAAAAGAGAATCAGAATAGAGAGCAGAAGAGAACCAGAACAGAGAGGAGGAGCAAAGTGAGAAAACAAGGTGTTCTTTCAACAGAAAGAATGAAAGAATGGAGAAAGGAGGCATGGAAGGAGGAACAGAAAGGAGGAGTGAAAGGAGAATGGGAACAGGATAGAGGTATGAAAGGAGAATGGGAACAAGAAGGAGGAATGAAAGAACTATGGGAGCAGGAAGGAGGGGTGAAAGGAGAATGGGGATAGGAAGGAGGAGTATGAGGAGAATGGGGACAGGAAGGAGGAGTATGAGGAGAATGGGAACAGGAAGGAGGAGTATAAGGAGAATGGGGACAGGAAGGAGGAGTATGAGGAGAATGGGGACAGGAAGGAGGAGTATGAGGAGAATGGGAAAAGGTAGGAGGAGTATGAGGAGAATGGGAATAGGAAGGAGGAGAAT